>CM038141.1:237536943-237743554 GCA_021437245.1 Aegilops speltoides
CACCTTCATAGGGGTGCTATCCATGTATTTTTGTGAGTCCTGTAATGAGTGCATCGAGCTTGTTAAGTAGGGTACTTGCTGTTGCTGTTTTCCTGACAGATTCTGTTATATTTTGTTGCTATGTAAACCTGCTGCTACTAGTCATTCTATGCATAATCTGGAGAAATTCACTAAGGATGATTTGTTATACATGTCATGCTCTATCCATCCCTGCCCTTGGTTGCATTTATAGTCTACTCTAGCTTGTTGTTATCTTGCTCCAAAGTTGCTAAATAATGTTGTTGTCAGCCTGTTAACATTAAATTCAGTTTTGGCCATGTGTTTTGCTAGTGATCCATGCATCCTATGAACTTTCTCTTGCCATGCTTAGCTTCATAAACATGTCTTCTTGCTGTTGGTTGCCTTGCCATGCCATGTATTGCTCTGTGGTGAGTGGTCCAAGCTCACCAACATGCCTACTTATTGTTGTTCCTGCCATGTATGAATCTGTCATATCTTTTGCCATGTTTACATGGGTGCCATCTTATCTTCTGAGCCTTTTTGGCTCATGGTCAGTAAGGAACTTTTGCTCTATGCAATTAGTATATTCATGCCATGCCTTTGCTTGCCATGTTAAGTTCCTATAGCATGTTGTTTGCTTGCTCTCAACATTGCAACCTGATGTTATTTCCTGATAAGTCTGAAACTGTTATTATTTGCAATCTTTCCATGTGTGTTTGAGCATGTTCTAGTGATTTCTGGAGATAGCTCAGTGTTCATGTTTTGTCATGATTTACCTGTACTTCATGCCCATGCCTTTTGTTCTTACGTTGGGGTGCTGTAGCATGTTGTTTTGGTGCTTGCAATATGCCTAGTTGTTGTTTTGGATAGATTGTTGTTATGACTTGTATAGAGTGTATGTGTTGAACCGTTGCTCCGTTTTGAGTGTGCTCTATATGAAACTTGCTTGATTTTGCATGTAGTTTCATATTATCATGTTGCATCCATGTTTAGGAGTGTTTTCTTGATGTTTGTATGTATTTTGCATCAATGCCATGCTTAACTTGTTTTGCTCATATCTTCTAGGTCGTAGCTCCGATCTAAATGAACTTTATATTTAACTTGACTAGAATCTCGTGTAGATCATCTTGGCGCATCTTAACTTGTTGTTTAGATACTTGAACTTAAGGTTTATTCAGTTCTGGACCAATTTCGAAATTTGCATATGAGGACTTACCGGAATTGTTATATGCTGTTCTGGCCTCATTTAAACTTGCCTTGATGTGTTGGTCTTGTATGCATCATCTCTTGCCATGAGTAGCTTCATGTAGCCTTGTCATGCATCATGCTTGTTGTGCATCATGTTTTGTCTATGTGTGGTGTGTTTACCATGTTGTGTGCTTCTTCTCGATAGTTCCCGTTTCATTGCGATCGTGAGGATTCGTTCGTCTACGCTTGGTTCGTCTTCGTGGCTTCATCTTCTTCATGGACTCGTTCTTCTTCCTAGCGGGATTCCAGGCAAGATAACCGCTACCCTGGATCTCACTACTATCATTGCTATGCTAGTTGCTTCGTTCTATCGCTTTGCTGCGCTACCTATCTTTTGCTCTGCAAGCCTCCCAAATTGCCATGAACCTCTAACCTTTGACACCCTTCCTAGCAAACCGTTGCTTGGCTGTGTCACCGCTTTGCTCAGCTCCTCTTATAGCGTTGTTAGTTGTAGGTGAAGTTGAAGATATCTTCATGGTGGACAGGGTTATGTTGGGATATCACAATATCTCTTATTTAATTAATGCATCTATATATTTGGTAAAGGGTGGAAGGCTCGGCCTTATGCCTGGTGTTTTGTTCCACTCTTGCCGCCCTAGTTTCCGTCATACCGGTGTTATGTTCCCGGATTTTGTGTTCCTTACGCGGTCGGGTGATTTATGGGACCCCCTTGACAGTTCGCTTTGAATAAAACTCCTCCAGCAAGGCACAACCTTGGTTTTACCATTTGCCTCACCGCCACCTACTTTTCCCTTGGGAGTAATTAACCCAAGGGTCATCTTTATTATAGCCCCACAGGCCAATGCTTGTCTAAGTGTTGGTCGAACTAGAGTCCTTGCGGCGCCCCTCGTGGAAACTTGAGGTATGGTTTTAGTTATGCAGAGTGCTCATCGGTGTTGCCACGAGAGCGAGATATGTGCAGCTCCTATCGGGATGTCGGCGCATCGGGCGGCTTTGCTGGTCTTGTTTTACCATTGTCGAAATGTCTTGTAAACCGGGATTCCGAGACTGATCGGGTCTTCCTGGGAGAAGGTATATCCTTCGTTGATCATGAGAGCTTATCATGGCCTAAGTTGGGACACCCATGCAGGGTATAAACTTTCGAGAGCCATGCCCGTGGTTATGTGGCAGATGGGAATTTGTTAATGTCCGGTTGTAGATAACTTGACACCAGATCTGAATTAAAATGCATCAACCGCGTGTGTAGCCGTGATGGTCTCTTCTCGGCGGAGTCCAGGAAGTGAACACGGTCTTTGGGTTATGCTTGACGTAAGTAGGAGTTCAGGATCACTTCTTGATCGTTGCTAGTTTCATGACCGTTCCTTTTGCTTCTCTTCTCGCTCTCATTTGTGTATGTTAGCCACCATATCATGCTTAGTCGCTGCTGCAACCTCACCATCTTACCCCTTCCTTTCCCATTAAGCTTTGCTAGTCTTGATACCCATGGTAATGGGATTGCTGAGTCCTCGTGGCTCACAGATCACTACAACAACAGTTGCAGGTACAGGTTTATGCATTGATCATGACGCGAGAGCGATGCTTGCTTGTTTTGGAGTTCTTCTTCTGCTTCTTGTTCGATCAGGGAATAGGTTCCAGGTCAGCAGCCTGGGCTAGCAGGGTGGATGTCGTTTGACATTCTGTTTGTGTTTCATCCGTAGTCGGGTGGTGCTCTTATGTAAGATGATGTTGTATTCGTGTGGTATTGTATGCCTTTTGTATGTATCCCCATCTATTATGTAATGTTGATGTAATGATATCCACCTTGCAAAAGCGTTTCAATATGCGGTTCTATCCTTGGTGGGACCTTCGAGTTCCTTTTGGATAGGGTCGCATATTGGGCGTGACAAACAGTACCAGTACGGTGTCAACAGTCTTCGAGACTTTTGCATCAAATAATATGCGGAAACGAACAATCCGCAGCCTCGCCGAAGTCTACCAAGTAGCAACAACAAATCCATGGGCGACACGGCCATCACCTTCAACGCCGATGGCGAACCTAAATTCGAACAGCCCGAGCACCGGCCGCATTGGTCCTCGGTCCAATAGTGGGCGGCTTTCTTCTTACCAAGGTACTCATGGATGGCGGCATAGATTAAACCTCATCTACGAGGAAACTCTTCAAAAATGGAAATAGGCTGGAGCCGCATTGGCCAAGCAGCACAACCTTTAGAGGAATAATCCCTAGCCGGAAGCACGCTGCATAGGAAAAATCACACTTGATGTGGTGTTCGCTCACGGACAATTACTGGTCCGTAGAGGTCACATTCAAGTGGCTACGTTCGATGAGCGGATATCACGCTATATTAGGATGAGAGGCATTCACAATTTTTCAAGCCATACCCCATTACGGGTACATGAAGCTTAAGATGCGGGCCCGGCGGAATAATCACTCTCGTCATCGATCCGGACCACGACACTCGCGCGAAAACAAGACAACCGCACTAGCCCTGGAGGCACTATCTGAAGCCCTAGCAGCGGAGGAACTCACTGCGCTGCGCTCTACGGCGAATAGGGATGATGTGATACTCGACAAGAGATCCAAGTCCGCCTCCTTTAAACCAGCGGACGAAATAGTAAAATTCCAGGTCCATCCAACGGACCCAACAAAGACGGCCTCCATCGGGGCACAGTTGAACCCGATGTAGATGCCGCAGACTACGAGAAATTCGCCGGAAAATTGGGACATCTTCTTTGGCACCCTTGGATATGCCAGAATCCCACGCAGATTGGCGTAACACATCCTAAACATCCTAAAAGGATTCAAGCCGATCAAACAGGCTCTTGGCGATTTTCCGAACCCAAAAGATAGGCAATGGGAGAAGAGCTAGCCAAACTCTTGGAAGCGGATTCATCGAGACATCAAACATCCGGACTGGCTAGCAAACCTGGTAATGGTACCAAAGAAGGACAAATCCTGGCGCCTATGTGTCGATTTTAAAGACCTCAACAAGGCCTGCCCAAAGGATCCTTTCCCCCTTCCCCGCATCGACCAAATAATCGATGCTACTGCAGGGCACGATTCATTGTGCTTCCTTGACGCATACTTCGGCTACCATCAAATCACGATGGCGGAGGCGGACCAAGCCGCAACGGCATTCATTACTCCATACGGACCATTCTGCTTCAACACGATGCCCTTCGGACTCAAAAATGCTGGCGCAACATATCAACGCATGATTCAGACATGTCTGGCTATCCAGATCAGCAAAACAGTAGAGGCATACGTAGACGACGTAGTCGTCAAAACCAAACACGTCAAAACTCTAGTAGACGATTTGAGGCTCACATTCGACAACCTCCGAGCATATGACATTAAGCTGAATCCGGAAAAATGCATTTTCGGCGTACCAGCCGGAAAGCTCCTGGGATTCATTGTATCCGGTAGAGGAATTGAAGCAAACCCAGCCAAGATCCGAGCTCCGTCACAGCTAGATATTCCAAAAGACCTCAAACAAATACAAAAATTGACTGGATGCATGGCGGATCTAAGCCGCTTCATCTCCCATTTGGGAGAAAAGGCATTGCCCCTCTATCGCCTCCTCAGGCGCACCGAACACTTCGAGTGGATGGATGCCGCCACTGCCGGACTCGAAGAAATAAAAGCCATATTGGCAACAAATCCGGTCCTGGCTGCGCCTAACCTGGGCGAACCAATGTTGTTATATATCGCGGCAACACATCAAGTTGTAGGCGCAGTGCTCGTCGTCGAACGAGAAACAGAAGGGCATAAATTCACTCTTCAAAAACCAGTGTACTACGTATCCACTGTCTTAACTCCCTGCAAGTCCCGGTACCCGCATTATCAAAAGATAGCGTACGCGGTATTCATGGCATCCCGGAACCTCCGACACTACTTTCAAGAGTGTTCGATAACAGTGGCCTCCGAAGTGCCCCTCAACGACATTGTAAACAACCGAGACGCGACGGGCAGGATTGCAAAATGGGCCATTGAGCTCTTACCATTCGATATAACTTATAAACCTCGGCAAGCTATAAAGTCGCAAGTCTTGGCTGACTTCATCGCTGAATGGACCGAAGCCGAACTCCTTAAAGAGTACGGCGCATACTCCAATTGGATTATGCATTTCGACGGCTCCAAAATGTTGGCCGGCTTAGGGGCTGGCGTCGTACTGACGTCCCCAACCGGAGACACAGTCCAATACGTACTTCAGATAATGTACACGGACTCCAACAATGCAGCCGAATACGAGGCCCTCCTACATGGTCTCCGGATGGCAATCTCCATGGGTATCCAACGCCTAGAGGTGCGCGGGGATTCAAACCTTGAAATATCCCAAGTAAATGGAGACTTTGACGCAAAGGATCCGAAAATGGCAGCCTATCGTAACACTGTCCTAAAAATGTCAGCTCGGTTCGAAGGACTCGAATTCCACCACGTAGCCCGGGATAATAACCAAGCAACCGACGTGTTGGCACGCATCGGCGCGAAACGTGACGCTGTCCTCCAAACATCTTCCCGAGCGGCTCTTTAAGCCATCCGTACTATGGGAAGGAGTCGGAAATAACAACCGGAAACAACCGCGCCACCCAACGAGAACAATCGACATAATCGGCGGTTCAGCCGATGAAATAACACCTTCAGCCCATGAAATAATGGCGGTAATTGCCCGTGGACAGAACCATTCCTAGCCTACTTAATTAGGCAGGAACTTCCCGAAGACAAAATGAGGCCCGCTGCATAGTTCAGCGATCTAAAGCCTACAAGGTCCATGAGGGAGAACTTTATAAGAAAAGCACAACCGGAGTCCTTCAAAGGTGCATCTCCGAAGAGGAAGGGCGAAATCTTCTGGCTTAAATTCACGCCGGACTAGGCGGACACCACGCTGCAGCCCGGGCCCTTGTAGGTAAGGCCTTCCTACAGGATTTTATTGGCCGACGGCCCGGGCAGATGCTCAGGACTTAGTCCAAAGATGCGTCAGTTGTCAGCTCTTTGCTAATCAGAGCCATATGCCACCCACCGCCCTCAAAACTATACCCATTACCTGGCCGTTCGTGGTCTGGGGGCTTGACATGGTTGGACTGTAAAGCCCCGGATTCGTTGCGCCAGGTGTCTGCCAGTTATTCGTCGTTGTCGCCATGTCATTTGCTTGCGTATTGCATTTTATCATGTCATCATGTGCATTTCATTTTGCATACGTGTTCGTCTCATGCATCCGAGCTTTTTCCCCGTTGTCCGTTTTGCAATCCAGCACTCCTATGTCCTCCGGCGTCCCCCTCTTGTCTCTTTTCGTGTGCGGGTGTTAAACTTTCTCGGAATGGCCCGAGGTTTGCCAAGCGGCCTTGGTATAGCACCGGTAGACCGCTTGTCAAGTTTCGTGCCATTTGGAGGTCATTTGATACTCCAACGGTTAACCGGGTAACCGTTAAAGCCCTCTTTGAGTTGCAGCCCAACACCCCTTCAAAGTGGCACAAAACCCAGCAAACTCCGCTCCATGCTCTCGGTCGTTCGATCACGATCGTGTGGGCGAAAACCGCACCTCATTTGGACTCTGCTAGCTCCCTCTACCTATAAATAGACCCTCCCCGTCCAAATTCGCGGATGAAATCCTACCCTAACCCTAAAACTTTCCCCGCCGCCACCGGACACGTCCGGCCTCGCCGGACGAAATCTCCGGCCGCCGCCCGTAGCCACTCACGCGTTGCCACGTGGCACCGCGCCCTCCCGCTGCCGCGGCTCGTGGAACCCATCCGGGGGCCAGCAGGCCCGCTCGCGCCGGCCGCCGCCCGACGCGCCGCCGCCCAGCCACCGCCGCCAACCGCGCTGCCCGCCGACCCGCCGCCATCTCTCGCCCGCACGCCTCGCCGCCGTTCGCCCTGCCGCCATCTCCCGGCCGGCGCCTCCCGCCGTCCGGACGCACCGTGCCGCCCGCGCCCGGCCGCCCGCCGCTGCAGAGCCCGCTGCCGCGCTTGCCTTCGGCCAGGCGTGCCCCGCCGCTAAGCTCCCCTCGCCGTCGTCCGCCGCCGTCGCCGCGGATCCGGTCGAGCCGGACCGGATCCAGCCGTCCCCGACCTCCCCGGCACCGTCTCGCGTCCCCACCGGCCTCTTCCTCCATCTCCAGCCACATCTCCGGCGCAAACCCCGGACATCTTCGTTTTTCGTGCAAAGGTTGACCCCGAAAATCCACCAAGTCCCCGAAGATTTTGACATTATCATGCCATGTTCATCGCATCATAATTTGCTGCGTACTGCTCCGCTTCGTGCGTGTAATATGTCAAATTGTTCGTCTCAACGTGTAGTTCATCTCATTCCATTGCATCATTTTCATTTGACCTCATCTTGATGCCCGAAATGCTGTTGGAAGAGTGCATGTTGATGTTAACCTGCTGAAACTGTTATAACTTGCTCATTTGTCATTTTTTCCATGTTTGATGTGTGCATCCTATGAGGTTGATGTCTACATGTGTTTTGATCTATGCCATGCCATCTATCCAGTGGTGCTACCCATGTATTTTTTTGTGAGTTGTGTGCTGAGTGCATCAAGCTTGTTAAGGAGGGTACTTGTTGTTGCTGTTTTGCTAGGCAGATTCTGTCATTTTGTGATGCCATGTTAACCTGCTGCTACAAGTCATTTCGTGCATAATCTGGAGATGTTCACTAAGGATGAGTTGTTATACATATCTTGATCTATCCATTCATGCCCCTGGTTGCATTTATATCCTGCTGTATCATGTTGTTATCTTGCTCCAAACTTGCTAAATAATGTTGCTGTCAGCCTGTTAACATTAAGTTCAGTTTTGGCCATGTGCTTTGCTAGTGATCCATGCACCCTATGAACTTGTTCTTGCCATGATTAGCTTCATTAACATGTCTTCTTACTGTTGGTTGCCTTTCCATGCCATGTATTGCTCTGTGGTGAGTGGATCAAGCTCACCAACATGTCTACTTATTGTTGTTCCTGCCATGTATGAATCTGTCGTATAACTTGCCATGTTTACATGGGTGCCATCATATCTTCTGATCCTTTTTGGCTCATGGTCAGTAAGGGACTCTTGTTCTATGGGTTTAGTAGATTCATGACATGCCTTTGTTTGCCATGTTAAATTAATCTAACAAGTTGTTTGATAGATCTAAACATTGCAACCTGATGTTATTTCTGCAAAGTCTGGAACTGTTATTATTTGCAATATTACCATGTCCTTTTGAGCATGTTCTATTAGTTTTTGGAGATAGCTCAGTGTTCATGTTTTGTCATGCTTTACCTGTACTTTATGCCATGCCTTTATTTCTTACGTTGGGGTGCTGTAGCATATTGTTTTGATGCTTGCAATATGCCTAGTTGTTGTTTTGGACAGATTGTTGCAATAACTTGTATAGTGTGTGTGTGTTGAACCGTTGCTCCGTTTTGAGTGTGCTCTATATGAAACTTGCTTGTTTTGCATGTAGCTTCATATTATCATGTTGCATCATTGTTTTGAGGTGTTTTATTGATGTTTGGGTGCATTTTGCATCAATGCCATGTTTAACTTGTTTTGCTCATATCTTCTAGGCCGTAGCTCCGAATCTAATGAACTTTATATGTAACTTGACTAGAATTTCGTGTAGATCCTCTTGGTGCATCTTAACTTGCTGTTTAACAACTTGAACATAAGGTTTGTTAAGATCTGGACCAATTTCGAAATATGCAAATGAGGACTTACCGGAATTGTTATATGTTGTTTCCGGCCTCAATTAAACTTGCCGTGATGTGTTGTTCTTGTTTGCATCATCTCTTGCCATGAGTAGCTCCATGTAGCTTTGTCGTGCATCATGCTTGTTGTGCATCATGTCTTGTTCATGTGTGGTGTGTTACCATGTTGTGTGCTTCTTCTCGATAGTTCCCGTTTCGTTGCGATCGTGAGGATGCGTTCGTCTACGTGTGGTTCGTCTTCGTGGCTTCATCTTCTTCATGGACTAGTTCTTCTTCCTAGCGGGATTTCAGGCAAGATGACCGCTACCCTGGATCTCACTACTATCATTGCTATGCTAGTTGCTTCGTTCTACCGCTATGCTGCGTTACCTATCATTTGCTCTTCAAGCCTCCCAAATTGCCATGTCAGCCTCTAACCTTTTCACCCTTCCTAGCAAACCATTGTTTGGCTATGTTACCGCTTTGCTCAGCCCCTCTTATAGCGTTGTTAGTTGCAGGTGAAGTTGAAGATTGCTCCATGGTGGACAGGATTATGTTGGGATATCACAATATCTCTTATTTAATTAATGCATCTATATACATGGTAAAGGGTGGAAGGCTTGTCCTTATGCCTGGTGTTTTGTTCCACTCTTGCCGCCCTAGTTTCCGTCATACCGGTGTTATGTTCCCGGATTTTGCGTTCCTTACGCGGTTGGGTGATTTATGGGACCCCCTTGACAGTTCGCTTTGAAAAAAACTCCTCCAGCAAGGCCCAACCTTGGTTTTACCATTTGCCTCACCTAGCCCTTTTTCCCTTGGGTTTCCGGAGCCCGAGGGTCATCTTTATTACCCCGGGCGGTGCTCGTCGTGAATGTTGGTCCAACTCGTCCGCCGTGGTATACCGGGGCAACTCTGGGATGGCCTACCGGAAGTTTGTACAATCCGGTGTGCCCTGAGAACGAGATATGTGTAGCTCCTATCAGGATTTGTCGGCACATTCGGGCGGCTTTGCCGTTCTTGTTTTACCATTGTCGAAATGTCTTGTAAACCGGGATTCCGAGACTGATCGGGTCTTCCTGGGAGAAGGAATATCCTTCGTTGATCGCGAGAGCTTATCATGGGCTAAGTTGGGACACCCCTGCAGGGTATTATCTTTCGAAAGCCGTGCCCGCGGTTATGTGGCAGATGGGAATTTGTTCATGTTCGGCTGTAGATAACTTGACACCAGATCCGAATTAAAACGCATCAACCGTGTGTGTAGCCGTGATGGTCTCTTCTCGGCGGAGTCCGGGAAGTGAATACGGTTTTGGGTTATGTTTGACGTAAGTAGGAGTTCAGGATCACCTCTTGATCATTGCTAGCTGACGACCGTTCCATTTGCTCTCTCCTCGCTCTTATTTGCGTATGTTAGCCACCATACTTGCTTAGTCGCTGCCGCAACCTCACCACTTTACCCCTTCCTTACCCATTAAGCTTTGCTAGTCTTGATACCCATGGTAATGGGATTGCTGAGTCCTCGTGGCTCACAAATTACTACAACAACAGTTGCAGGTACAGGTTGTGCGATGATCATGATGCGAGAGCGATGTTTGCTTGTTTTGGAGTTCTTCTTCTGCTTCTTCTTCGATCAGGGGATAGGTTCCAGGTCGGCAGCCTGGGCTAGCAGGGTGGATGTTGTTCGAGTTTCTGTTTGTGTTTCATCCGTAGTCGGATGTTGCTCTTATGTATGATGATGTTGTATTCGTGTGGCATTGTATGCCTTTTGTATGTATCCCCATCTATTATGTAATGTTGATGTAATGATATCCACCTTGCAAAAGTGTTTCAATGTGCGGGTCTATCCTTGGTGGGACCTTCGAGTTCCTTTTGGATAGGGTCGCATATTGGGCGTGACAAGTTGGTATCAGAGCCTCGACTGACCCTAGGAGCCCCCCTTGATTGATCGTGTAGTTTGGCCGTTGTTGATTCTAGAAGAAAACTGTTTTCGGAGTCTAGTTATATCGGAGAGTAGGAATTCTTTTACTCCTCAGCCCCTTCGTCACTCTGGTGAGGAATCTTGACGTAGGTGTTTTGAATTACTCCTCTTCCCCTTCAAATTTTCCTTTAGGATCACGTGGTTAGTTTTGTGAGTTGTCCATCCTCTTTTATCCGGTGCATCTCTCGTCAAGCTGATTCGAACCTCTCTCTCTTTGGGAGATCAACCCTCAGCTCTTTTCGATCGATGTTGTTTCCCTGTCCGAAGTTGTCTTTCTTTTTCCCACCCGCCCTCCCTTCTTCTTCTCGAATCCGGAGGCCGTAATCGAGTATCCATCCTACTCGTGCGAAGTCTTTGCTTTCTTTCTTTAATTATTTCAACCGGTATTTTCTCTTCAAGATATTCGGCGATTTCCCCTTCCAGTTGCTTGTGTTTTTCCCGCCCTCCCACCCTTTTTCTTCCCGGAATATGAATCTCTTCCGACCATCAATTTCATTCGTGCGGAACCTCTTCACTCTTCCCTCAATTATTTCAACCGGTGAATTCTCGTCTCGTTCGTCATTCTTCATCTCTTTTCCGGTAGATTCAATTCAAGTTTTTCGGGCTGATCATATTCTTTTCCTTCGATCAAGTGTTCTCCTTACTCGTTTGCCTCTCGTCATTTAATCATTCCGGAGTTCGGAAGACATCTCAGGAGATTTGTCTGTGTTTGAATTAATTCGAGGTTGTCACCTCATTCAAATATTTCAATTGTTCCGGTGCATCATCTACCTCTTCAACATCCCTTTCCAACGGTGTTTTTCTCTCTCTTTAGTGGGCCCTAACCCACAGGTCTTTTCCCAGGATCTTACCTGACTCTTCTAATTCCCCGGAGTTATTCTCAAATTCTTTTCAAGTGTGACGTAAGAATGGATTTCATCAGTCACATGCCTTTTCCAAAATCGATTTCAAATCATTTCATTGTTGGCTCAACCCCTTCGCTTTTCATTCTTCCGGAGTATCTCATGAATTTTGGTGGTGTTTCTCGTCATCATTTGAAGAGCGAAGAAGAGTTTTTCCTCTAAATCTTGTCCGTTCTCTCGAAGATTCGTGGTTCTAGCTCCATATTATCCTCTCGAATTATTCCGTTTGTCAGATATTCTTTCTTACCCATCCGGAGTATATCACGAGTTGATTTATATTTCTTTTCACCAGAGGCCATCATTCCAGTTATCGTTCTCTATTTATCCCGGTGCTTCGTTCAAGTGTTCTTTCATCAGCTCACAATTCTCTTTGTTCTTTTGCATCTAAATCCCCTCTAGCTTATTGGTTCTTCTAATTCTTCCCGGTGATTCATTCTCTTTCGTCAGTCATTTCCAAATCCTTACGGTGGTTCATTCAAGATTCTTTTTCTTCGTTTATCATATTAATCCATTCGTTCTTTTCAATCCTACCGGTGGTTCATGAAGACTTTCTCAAGTTTTGTGTTATACCCCCCTTAATCCTTTTCTAGAAGAATAAGTAATATGCAAAATCCATTGCTTGTCATCAATTTAATTTGATGAAGGATAAGCATACAATAAATCTTATTCTTATTTCCTCCAAGTGAGTAATCCCTTCCTTCGGAGTTTGTTCTTGTTGAATAAATTCTATTTCCAAGTATTTTCATCTTTTCTTTTCCGGAGTTCAAATTTCCTCAGACATTTCGTCGGAACCTCCATCTAAATCCTCGTAAGATTTAATCTTATTCTTTTCATCTTTCATTCTATCTCGTCATCCTTTTGGTACCGGAGTTCTTCATGGTGGTTCTTCGTGATTCAATTCATTCTTCAAGAGTTCATCAAGTATCATTCCATCCTCTCAAGCTCGTGTTCTATTCCTCCATGTTTAACCAGAGTGCTGCCTAAATCCTTTCAGTCTTATCCGTTTCTTTTCTCATTCTAACCACTCCGGTTAGAACGAGTGGTTTCATAGTCTATCTATTTCCGTGAGTTTTCGATTCTCGTCATTCTCGTTGTTCCTCTCTTCTTCTCGAGTGCTCTCGATTCTTTGCTTCTTCTCATGAGTTCTTGTTTCACCTCATCCCTTTTCCCTTCCGTCTCGGTCCTAAGATCTCGGGACGAGATCTCTTGTTAGTGGAGGAGTGTTGTAATGCCCCGGATTCGTTGCGCCAGGTGTCTGCCAGTTATTCGTCGTTGTTGCCATGTCATTTGCTTGCGTGTTGCATTTTATCATGTCATCATGTGCATTTCATTTTGCATACATGTTCGTCTCATGCATCCGAGCTTTTTCCCCGTTGTCCGTTTTGCAATCCGGCACTCCTATGTCCTTCGGCGTCCCCCTCTTGTCTCTTTTCGTGTGCGGGTGTTAGACTTTCTTGGAATGGCCCGAGGTTTGCCAAGCGGCCTTGGTATAGCACCGGTAGACCGCTTGTCAAGTTTCGTGCCATTTGGAGGTCGTTTGATACTCCAACGGTTAACCGGGTAACTGTTAAAGCCCTCTTTGAGTTGCAGCCCAACACCCCTTCAAAGTGGCCCAAAACCCAGCGAACTCCCCTCCATGCTCTCGGTCGTTCGATCACGATCGTGTGGGCGAAAACCGCACCTCATTTGGACTCTCCTAGCTCCCTCTACCTATAAATAGACCCTCCCCGTCCAAATTCGCGGATGAAATCCTACCCTAACCCTAAAACTTTCCCCGCCGCCACCGGACACGTCCGGCCTCGCCGGACGAAATCTCCGGCCGCCGCCCGAGCCACTCACGCGTCGCCACGTGGCACCGCGCCCTCCCCCGCCCGCGACCATGGAGCCCATCCGAGGCCCAGCAGGGCCCACTCCACGCCCGCCGCCGACCGCGCTGCCCACCGACCCGTCGCCATCTCCTCGCCTAGCGCCCATTGCTATTCGCATGCCGCCATCTCTCGCCGGCGCCTCTCCGCCGTCAAGGCGTGCCGTGCCGCCCAGCGCCGGCCGCCATTATTCGCTGCAGTTCCCGCCGGCCGTGCCTTGCCTCGGTCGGCCGTGCCCCGCCGCCGCTGAAGCTCCTCGCTGCCGTCGCCGCCGTCGCCGATCCGGATCCGGTCGGGCCGGACCGGATCCGGCCGTCCCCGACCTCCCCGGCACCGTCTCGCGTCCCCACCGGCCTCTTCCTCCATCTCCGGCCACATCTCCGGCGAGAACCCCGGCCATCTTCATTTTTCGTGCAAAGGTTGACCCCGAAAATCCACTAAGTCCCTGAAGTTTTTGACATTATCATGCCATGTTCATCGCATCATAACTTACTGCATACTGCTCCGTTTTGTGTGTGTAATATATCAAATTTTTCGCCTCAACGAGTACTTCATTTCATTCCATTGCATCATTTTCATTTGAGCTCATATTGATGCCCAAAATGCTGTTGGAAGAGTGCATGTTGATGTTAACCTGCTGAAACTGTTATAACTTGCTCATTTGTTATTTTTGCCATGATTGATGTGTGCATCCTATGAGGTTGATGTCTACATGTGTTTTGATCTATGCCATGCCATATTTCCAGTGGTGCTACCCATGTATTTTTTGTGAGTTGTGTGCTGAGTGCATCAAGCTTGTTAAGGAGGGTACTTGTTGTTACTGTTTTGCTAGGCAGATTCTGTCAATTTGTGATGCCATGTTAGCCTGCTGCTACAAGTCAATTCGTGCATAATCTGGAGATTTTCACTAAGGATGAGTTGTTATACATATCTTTCTCTATCCATTCATGTCCCTGGTTGCATTTATAGCCTGCTGTATCATGTTGTTATTTTGCTCCAAACTTGTTAAATAATGTTGCTGTCAGCCTGTTAACATTAAGTTCAGTTTTGGCCATGTGTTTTGCTAGTGATCCATGCACCCTATGAACTTGTTCTTGCCATGCTTACCTTCATAAACATGTTGTCTTACTGTTGGTTGCCTTGCCATGCCATATATTGCTCTTTGGTGAGTGGTTAAAGCTCACCAACATGCCTACTTATTGTTGTTCCTGCCATGTATGAATCTGTCGTATAACTTGCCATGTTTACATGGGTGCCATCATATCTTCTGATCCTTTTTGGCTCATGGTCAGTAAGGGACTCTTGTTCTATGAGTTTAGTAGATTCATGCCATGCCTTTGTTTTCCACGTTAAGTTCATGTAACATGTTGTTTGATAGCTCTAAACATTGGAACCTAATGTTATTTCTGCAAAGTCTGAAACTGTTATTATTTGCAATCTTACCATGTCCTTTTGAGCATGTTCTAGTCGTTTCTGGAGATAGCTCAGTGTTAATGTTTTGTCATGCTTTACCTGTACTTTATGCCCACACCTTTTGTTCTTACGTTGGGGTGCTGTGGCATATTGTTTTGATGCTTGCAATATGCCTAGTTGTTGTTTTGAACAGATTGTTGCTATAACTTGTATAGTGTGTGTGTGTTGAACCGTTGCTCCATTTTGAGTGTGCTCTATATGAAACTTGCTTGTTTTTGCATGTAGCTTCATATTATCATGTTGCATCATTGTTTTGAGGTGTTTGCTTGATGTTTGGGTGCATTTTGCATCAATGCCATGTTTAACTTGTTTTGCTCATATCTTCTAGGCCGTAGCTCCGAATCTAATGAACTTTATATGTAACTTGACTAGAATTTCGTGTAGATCCTCTTGGTGCATCTTAACTTGCTGTTTAACAACTTGAACATAAGGTTTGTTCAGATCTGGACCAATTTCGAAATATGCAAATGAGGACTTACCGGAATTGTTATATGTTGTTTCCGGCCTCAATTAAACTTGCCGTGTTGTGTTGTTCTTGTTTGCATCATCTCTTGCCATGAGTAGCTCCATGTAGCTTTGTCGTGCATCATGCTTGTTGTGCATCATGTCTTGTTCATGTGTGGTGTGTTTACCATGTTGTGTGCTTCTTCTCGATAGTTCCCGTTTCGTTGCGATCGTGAGGATGCGTTCGTCTATGTGTGGTTCGTCTTCGTGGCTTCATCTTCTTCATGGACTCATTCTTCTTCCTAGCGGGATTTCAGGCAAGATGACCGCTACCTTGGATCTCACTACTATCATTACTATGCTAGTTGCTTCTTTCTATCGCTATGCTGCGTTACCTCTCATTTGCTCTTCAAGCCTCCCAAATTGCCATGTCAGTCTCTAACCTTTTCACCCTTCCTAGCAAACCGTTGTTTGGCTATGTTACCGCTTTGCTCAGCCCCTCTTATAGCGTTGTTAGTTGCATGTGAAGTTGAAGATTGCTTCATGGTGGACAGGATTATGTTGGGATATCACAATATCTCTTATTTAATTAATGCATCTATATACTTGGTAAAGGGTGGAAGGCTCGGCCTTATGCCTGGTGTTTTGTTCCACTCTTGCCGCCCTAGTTTCCGTCATACCGGTGTTATGTTCCCGGATTTTGCATTCCTTACGCGGTTGGGTGATTTATGGGACCCCCTTGACAGTTCGCTTTGAATAAAACTCCTGCAGCAAGGCCCAACCTTGGTTTTACCATTTGCCTCACCTAGCCCTTTTTCCCTTGGGTTTCCGGAGCCGAGGGTCATCTTTATTAACCCCCCGGGCGGTGCTCGTCGTGAGTGTTGGTCCAACTTTGTCGACCGCCGGTGGCCACGAGGGCAACTCGGGATGGCCTACGGAAGTTTGGACAATCCGGTGTGCCACGAGAGCGAGATATGTGCAGCTCCTATCGGATTTGTCGGCACATTCGGGCGGCTTTGCTGTTCTTGTTTTACCATTGTCGAAATGTCTTGTAAACGGGATTCCGAGACTGATCGGGTCTTCTGGGAGAAGGAATATCCTTCGTTGATCGCGAGAGCTTATCATGGGCTAAGTTGGGACACCCTGCAGGTATTATCTTTCAAAGCCGTGCCCGCGGTTATGTGGCAGATGGGAATTTGTTAATGTCCGGCTGTAGATAACTTGACACCAGATCCGAATTTAAACGCATCAACCGTGTGTGTAGCCGTGATGGTCTCTTCTCGGCGGAGTCCGGGAAGTGAACACGGTTTTGGGTTATGTTTGACGTAAGTAGGAGTTCAGGATCACCTCTTGATCATTGCTAGCTGACGACCGTTCCGTTTGCTCTCTCCTCGCTCTTATTTGCGTATGTTAGCCACCATACTTGCTTAGCCGCTGCCGCAACCTCACCACTTTACCCCTTCCTTACCCATTAAGCTTTGCTAGTCTTGATACCCATGGTAATGGATTGCTGAGTCCTCGTGGCTCACAGATTACTACAACAACAGTTGCAGGTACAGGTTGTGCGATGATCATGACGCAAGAGCGATGTTTGCTTGTTTTGGACTTCTTCTTCTGCTTCTTCTTCGATCAGGGGATAGGTTCCAGGTCGGCAGCCTGGGCTAGCAGGGTGGATGTCATTCGAGTTTCTGTTTGTGTTTCATCCGTAGTCGGATGTTGCTCTTATGTATGATGATGTTGTATTCGTGTGGCATTGTATGCCTTTTGTATGTATCCCCATCTATTATGTAATGTTGATGTAATGATATCCACCTTGCAAAAGCGTTTCAATATGCGGGTCTATCCTTCGTGGGACCTATGAGTTCCTTTTGGATAGGGTCGCATATTGGGCGTGACATAGACCCCTTAAAGGGGGAACCCACAAGCAAAAGTACCTATTGGTCATGGTGGACAAATTCACCAAATAAATAGAGGCCAAGCCAGTTAAAATGGCAGAATCCGGACCAGTGATAGACTTCATATCCGGGGTAGTACACCATTATGGCGTCCCCCATAGCATCATAACCGATAATGGCACGAACTTCACGGCCGACAAGGTCAAACTCTGGTGCAAAAATATGGGCATTAAGCTTGATTACACTTCAGTCTATCATCCTCAAACCAACGGTCAAGTTGAGCGAGCAAATGGTCTGATAATGAGAGGCATTAAGCCCAGACTAGTGCGGTCCCTTACGGAATCTAACATGCACTGGGTAGAGGAGCTTGACTCCGTACTCTGGGGACTGCGGACCACGCCAAACCGTACTACCGGATTCACACCATTCTTTATGGTATACGGCGCAGAGGCAGTTTTGTCCTGCGACATAATTCATGACTCACCTCGAGTGCGCATGTACGAAGAAAGAGAAACCGAGCTGGATCGGCAGGACAGCTTGTACGCATTGGAGGAGGAACGCGATGTGGCAAAGGCCCATTCCGCATTCTATCAGCAGCAGGCTCGAAGATATCAAAGCAGAGAAGTACGGCCTAAAACTTACGATGTTGGCGAACTAGTTCCACGCCTGTCGGACAAGAAAAAGGACAAATTCAAGCCCAAATGGGAAGGTCCCTTCATCATCGACCAAGTCCTGACCAGCGGAGCATACCGTCTGCGGAATGCATCGGAGAACCGACTCGAGCCGAACCCATGGAACGCAACCCGCCTCCGAAGATTCTATGCCTAGCGCCGGACTAAGAGTTCGTCTCCTTCCTCCGTCCACTTTTTCACACTTCAGCTGTCTTTTGTTTCTCTCTCTTCTCTCACCTTTTTCATAAAAACCCTTGAGGGCCTATTTGCGCATTGTTCGCACACACTTGATGTGCTACCCGCACTCATTATACCTGGGGGCTTCTTTAACAGAAGCTTACTTATACGGGCTTCATGCCCAGCACATGTCAAACTTCCACATGTACCTTTTATTCACCATTATATGCATCGATATGACTTAAGATTTGGCCAAGCTTGGTTGCTGGCTCTGTGCTTACCCCTCGTTCCCGATTGTTCGCTAGGAGGTAAAGGAGCACCTCTGCGATTATTCTTGTCGGGTCAGCCGGATGTGTACCTCGGTGGGTGAAGCCGAAAGCTAGCGTTCTTAAGGGAATATTCAGTCGGTGACTTGAAAGATGATTTTTTACCTATTTATTTATCTGCCCGGATGTTTTCCTGCTCTTTTCGGTCAGGACATGCACTTTAGGGCATGCCTCCCGAGAAAGGAACCCATACGGAACTATTCTCCTGGAAGATGTTTCTTACTAACCATGTAATATAACATAACTAGTTGGGCACTTGTCTGATAAAGCACTAATGACCCCTACGCCTGGTCTCCATGCATGCCCCGGTTTTTTTCATAACCGAGAGGGTATTCGGACACACTCCGGACTCTAGGGTCTCGAGGTAGAAGCGAAAAGATCGGCAAAGACAAACGATCTACAATCCGGCTAGAAGGCATTTTACATGTCATTTTAAATACATCGTCAAATTGACTGACTGTACTCCTCCTCAATCCCGTCTAACAGGTTGTCTAATTTACAGTCCCGTTGGGAATACTTAGCGGCCAACTCTACTTGGCCGTACACTAAGCTCACAGGGATCTCCTTCCCATCGGGCCCCACAGGTCCGACCTCGGCCATGTGGTTTGGATCCGCCTACTTGTACCGCGTCTTCACCATGGCCCAGGCCTCCCTGGCACCTTGATGGCAGGCCAATATCTTCCATAAACGGAAGCGCTGTCGCGCTCCCTAAAGCTTCTCCGCAAGCTCTCCAAGGCCCTTGAGGAGGGAGACGGATGGCCACAGGGCCTGGACGACGCCATTCATCGCCTGCCGAACACGTTCGAGCAGTTGCACCAGCTCGAGAAGTTGGTCACCCGTTGAACCGGGCATTTCCTCCGCAGGGCGACCTGTGAGTAGACCTATTGTCAATTGGCTTCCTCGCCGAACTCTTCTTTTCAAAAGAATTCGCTCAAGCACTTACCATAGATGCCGCGACGAAGCCGCTGATTCTCCTTCACGGAGCCAGACAGCTCGGCCCGAACACCTTTCAGCTCTTCCCCAAGCTTGGTGTGGGCATCCTGGAGTTTGTTCCTCTCCTGATGCGCCTTCATAAGCACCCTCTCGCCGGCCTTCAGCTGGCGTAGTAGGTGTTGCTTGTCCGGATCCAGTCCGGCAACATCTGCAATATCATTGTCAGATTTACACGCACGCCGCACACCGCTTGTCTTTTTTGAAATAATGTGTTACCAGGGGGGTCTCTGTGTCTCCTCCTGCGGCAGCTAGTGCGGCCTCAAGTTGGGCCTTGCACTCTTGTAGCTCCTGGGACAATTGGGTATTCTTCTCCGTAAGATCCTACATATCAAGTGATCCTTAAATCAGTTATTTTAACTACTTTAAGTCTCGGGGGCTACTGGCATATACCACTATTATAATCTCTTACCCGTATGTCTTTTACATACTGCTCCGTGGCTTTGGTCAAACTATCTTGAGCAGCACGGAGGTGCGCGTCTCCCACGTTAAAGGCATTCAACGCCTCAGGGGAGAAACACGCGTCACGAAAAACTATCCGGCGGTGCCTATGGTTCATGGCGCTCTCCACCTCAGACCTGGTGGCGGACAGCCTGTCAGCATCCTCCGTTGAAGGAGTATTCGGCTCGCGCCTTGCGCTCGCCTCCCCCTCCGGACTAGGTGTTGGAGTCTGGCTGGCAGAGGCTTGGTTGGCAACCTCTCCGGGCACAGTCCGGCGAGCGCTCTTTCTCCTGAAAAAGTCATGAGCATTAATACACCTCCTAGGAACCTTTTACTAAATGACGGCTGCGAGCTATACCATTGCGGTGACGTTTCGATTCGCACCACACCCCTCTTCCGCCTGTGGGGCCGGACTGACCCCTGTTGGTCAGCCGCCGCGGGTTCGGCTTCCTGCCTTGAAGGCACCTCCTGCAAGACACCGTTGTATACGGTGGTCAGGAACGCGCAAGGATGAAGTAATGGTGTCAGGACTTCGGTCATAATTACCTGGGAAGCCGGTGACAAGCCGGGGTAGTCAGCCGTAATGGCGACTACAGTGTTGTCCATGCTGAGTTGGTGGAACACCCCGTCGATTAGCTCCACCTTTATGTCCGGATCCTCTTCGGAGGCCGGATCAAGGGATCTTCCCGAATCCTCGGGTTGTGGAGCCGAACTATGTATGCCCTCCACATCTCGACGCAGTTCCTGCGTCGAAATCGTAAAGTAAGGTACTTAACTTTGAAAGCATGGGTCGGATAAATAAAATGTCCGTTTACCTAGCGCCGAGGGTTATTCATGGAGAACCCATTCAATGGGCTCGTCTGGAGGAAGTCCTCCTTCTCCCCCTTGTACAGGCCGGACAGAATCTTCACCAGATCTTCGGCCGATCCTGGCCCTTTGCGGCCATGACGGGTGGCATCATTCTTCCCGTTAAAATCCCACATGGGGTGGCCCCTGTATTGTAGCGGCTGCACCCCCCGCATGATGCACGTGGCCATGACTCCAATCATGGTCAATCCGGAATGGGCCAGCAAACTTATCCGGCCCGTCAAATAATGGACGCTCTTGTCTTCCTCCAGTTGAGGGCTCCGCGGGCGCCAACTTAGGCGTTTCTTCAGAGGAGCCTTGCTGAACTCCGGGAGGCCGATCCGAACTGGGTCCGGCAGTGGAGCGTCTTCTACATAAAACCATTCCGAAGGCCAGTCTTCGGACGCCTTCTTTGGGGTTCCGGATGGATATCCGGTCCCGGCGATGCGCCATATTTTGGCACCGCCCACTTGATATATTGACCCCTCGTGAGAACGGGGTACGAGGCAGAATAGCCTCTTCCACAGCGCAAAATGGGGCTCGATGCCCAGGAATAGCTCGCAAAGAGCTACGAAACCTGCGATGTGCAGAATAGAGGCGGGCGTGAGGTGATGGAGCTGGAGTCCGTAGAACTCCAGAAGCCCACGGTGGAACAGATGTACAGAAAATCCAAGCCCCCTTATTAGATAGGGGACGAAGCACACCTGCTCTCCTTTAGAGTGGCTCGGGGTGGCCTCCGCTTGCTTCCCACCTTTGTAGGTGGCTAGCCCGGCTCGAACCGGGACCATAAAGGCCGGAGGAAGATATCCCTCCGCTTGAAGCTTCACCAGCTTGTTGTGCGGAACTGAACATCTCCTCCAATCTCCTGGCGGAGGGCTGGAGGCGCGAGAGGAGGAGCTGCATCGACGGTCCATGATGGAATGGGTTTTTGGTCGGAAGCGCTCCGATGAGTACTCGCGGAAGGAGGATGGTGTGATTTGGATCTGGATTCTTGCCTCTCTTATAGGCAGATTATTTGCGCAGCTAGGGGGTAAAATATAAAAGATACCCTGGCTTTTCGCATTCATGCGACGCGTGGAAGAGGGCCATTATTGGGCGTGGAAGCCAAGGAGCGCAACATCTGTAAGTGAGCCGGACACTATTCGCAAGCACATGGAATTTGAAGGAGAACCCGCTTGCAATGCGAAGACAATATATCGCTGGACCGTCGTCATTGAAGCCTGGTTAGGGGCTACTTGTGGGAGTCTGGACTAGGGGTGTCCGGATAGCGGACTATCATCATCGGCGGACTCCAAGACTATGAAGATACAAGATTGAAGACTTCGTCCCGTGTCCGGATGGGACTTTCCTTGGCGTGGAAGGCAAGCTTGGCGATACGGATATGTAGATCTCCTACCATTGTAACCGACTCTGTGTAACCCTAGCCCTCTCCGGTGTCTATATAAACTGGAGGGTTTTAGTCCGTAGGAAAAACAACCATTACAACAATCATACCATAGGCTAGCTTCTAGGGTTTAGCCTCCTTGATCTCGTGGTAGATCCACTCTTGTACTACCCATATCATCAATATCAATCAAGCAGGAGTAGGGTTTTACCTCCATCGAGAGGGCTGAACACAGGTAAAAACATCGTGTCCCTTGTCTCTGTTACCATCCGCCTAGACTTGCATTGGGACCCCCTACCCGAGATCCGCCGGTTTTGACACCGACACCCCCCCTCTAGACATACTTCAAGGTCCTACACCCCCATACAACTCCCACCGCTGGCCAGGCCATCCCTTCACTCACCCACTCCCCCTCTTATTTTGCGGCAACAACAGTCTTACACCGCAGCCGAACCAGTGAACCCTTGTACTCCTGTCCGCGTGGGCATCCACTGCCCCGTCTTCCCGGCTCCGCGTCATCCCCTTCCTAGGCCTCGCTGTCGTCCACCACCGTGGTGCTCTCGGCACGACATGGTCAATGTGGACAACAACCGACTTCCATCAGAAGAGTACTGTACGTGGAGAGGCTGACAACTGGGTCCATGGCAGCCGCAAGGAAGTGCCTCCTTATTACGCGCAAAATAATGATTCCTCCACCTGACAGCAGGGACCCACCGGACGGGCCACCGTATTTCACGAAAAAAAATCATTTCCCCTGACTGCTGGGACCCACCGGACTGGCCATCATATTTCGCGAAAAAAACGTTCCGCCCGCTGTTAGCTCGGACCCACCGGAAGTGCCTCGTTATTACGCACAAAAAAATGAATACTCCCCCTGCTAGCTTGGACCCACCTTGGTGTGAGGCTTACTTGTGGGCCTACTAAGTTGACGGGGACGGAGGGCTTTGTAAGCTTAGTCAATCTAAACGATTCTAGCTCTAGTGACCGTACGATGTCCATCCAACGGCCGTAGTGCTTCTTCAGCCTCTAGTCTTCTTGCTCCAGCCGCCCAAAGTAGCGCCGGTCGTGCCACATGCTCCTGCCTCCCGTGGACGGCTGTGATGTCGTGGAGGCCTCACCGTCCCCTACTATTCCCACCATTGGCCAGGCCATCCCTCTACTCACCCACACCCCCTATTATTCGGCGGCGACGGCAGCATCACACCGTAGTCGAACGAGTGAACCCTCATACTCCTCTACGCGTGGGCATCCACTACCGTGTCTTCCCCGGCTCCACGTCGTCCCTTCCTAGGCCTCACTGTCGTCCACCACCCTGGTGCTCTCGGCGCAGCGTGGTGAACATGGTCAAGGAATGGCTTCCATCGGACGTGGACTATACGTGTAGAGGCTGACAGATGGGTCCATGGCCACAGCAAGGAAGGCCTCCTTATTACGCGCAAAATAATTATTCCTCCACCTGACAGCGGGGACCCACCAGACGGGCCACCGTATTTCGCGAAAAAACGTTTCCTCCTGACTGCTGGGACCCACGAGCTACATCTTCGCATGCAAGGAAGTGCGTCCGGGCAAAAAAGAACGATTCGCCCGACCTGCTGGGACCCACCAGCTACATCTTCGCGCGCAAGGAAGTGCGGCGATCGGGACCCACCTGGTCGAAGCGTCGTAGCATTTTCATTCTGGTCACGAGCGATGTATGCATACATATATCTGGTCGATGTAGAGCGCGCCGCACGCGTCGTCGAGAGGCGCGCATGTAGCATGTACACGCGCTGGCGGCGGTGTGCAAGAAAAAAATACGCCACGTATGTGTACATCTGGCGGGTCTCGAATGCCTACTACGCGATACGTGCGGCGGGGCTCGTGTACATGGCGGGGCGAACAGAGAAAGCTTGATGTCGTCGTCGTGTTCATGGGGAACCAACGGCTGGTTCAAGCGGAATGCGTCATCGTGTTCATCGGGAGGGCTTGGACGGAACAGGCGATGGAAACGAGGCCTCGCGTACCGCAGAACGGAGGAAATGGCCTTGTGTTCGACCGGCCACGTTCGAAACGAGATCCTGTTCATCGGGAGGGGTCTGGCATACCGCAAAACGGAGGAAATGGACCTCCTACGGTTGAAACGGGGGTCCTATTGATCGGGAGGGGTGTGGCATACCACAAAACGGACGAAACGGACTTGTGTTGGAATCAAAACGGGGGTCCTGTTCAGTGGGAGGGGTGTGGCGTACCGCAAAACGGGACTCCAGGGGATACTGTTCATCTCCACCGTCGACCTCCTCCAGCCTCCACGGGCTACTATTCTTCCACGGTCGACCTCCTCCAGCCTCCACGAGCTCTTGTTCATCCAGCCTCCACCGGCTACTGTTCAACCACCCCTCCACGTGCTACTGTTCATCCACCCCTCCACCATCTACTATTCATCCAGGCCTCCACGGGCCCGTCCTATTCATCCAGCCCTCCACGGGGTCCTGTTCATCCAACCCCAACCGGCTCGATTGATCGGGGTCCTGTTCATCCAGAGGCAACGCCACGGGGTCCTGTTCATCCACTCCCATCGCTCACTGTTCATCCACCCCCCCTGCAACGCTCACTGTTCATCCAGAGGCAGCATCGATCTGCTTCAGTTAGCAGCAGTAGCGAAGGAATCGCTTGATCAGGTTGAGTTAACAGGCATCGATCAATCGCTCGGGTTCAGTAACGCGTAGCCTGCAGTGCAATCGCTCGGGTTTAGTTAGAGCCCAACACCTCGCTCGGGTTCAGTTAGAGCCAATGCCTTGCACACACGCGCGTACGTGTACGAGAGAAACACGCATCGCTCGGCCCCTGACCACCCACCGTAACCGGGAACTCCCCAAAATTTTCCTCGCCCTCGCTTCTACCACGGTTTTTTCCGTCATGGACGGCCCAAAGAATGTCATGTAGCTGCGTCTCCAGCCCGCCCAGGATGAAAAGCCCATTTTTGGTTATGATTTTTTGTCATAGAAGTAGGAGCCCACCACATCTATGATGATACCGGGTTTTGTTACAATTATCGTCATAGAAGTGTCATAAGTATGATAGAATTTTTTTCGTTCGGACCAAAATGTCACGGATGTGTCTTTTTTTTGTAGTGGTAGGTGTGCGAGTCCGTTCCGTAACCAAGCATAAAACCTTCATGTGCTTTCGGGGCAAATTTAGAGTTGTGACGAGGATCTCTAATCCAGCATTTAGCACCGAAGACTTTGAAATAACTCACATTGGGTTTCTTGTCAGTGAGGAGTTCATATGAGGTCTTATTCAAGAATTTGTGAAGATATACCATGTTGATGATGTGGCACGCGGTATAACTAGCTTCAGGCCAAAACTGATGAGGTGTCTTGTATTCATCAAGCATAGTGCGAGCCATCTCAACAAGAGTCATGTTCTTGCGCTCCATGATGCCATTCTGCTGAGGAGTGTATGGGGCAGATAACACTTCAGTAATACCAAGTTCATCAAGATAGTCATCAAGACTAGTATTCTTGAATTTGGTCCCATTGTCACTCTGGATGTGCTTGATCTTCGCACAAAAATCCGTCGAGGCCCTTGAGGAAAATCATTTGAAGACTTCCTGCACTTCAGTTTTGGAAGTGATGATATGCACCTAGGTGTAACAAGAATAATCATCAATAATAACAAAGCCATATAGAGATGCTGCATATGTTAGTGTGGCATAATGAGTAGGGCCAAAGAGGTCTATGTGAACCAATTCAAAAGGATGAGTGGTAGTCATGATAGTCTTCGAGGGGTGCTTGGCTATGGTCATCTTTCCAGCCTCACAAGCCCGACAAAAATGATCTTTCAGGAATTTAACACCCTCAATGCCAATGACATGCTTCTTCTTCACGAGTGTATGCAAGTTCCTCATGCCAGCATGACCTAGTCATCGATGACATAACCAGCCTTCTGAATCTTTTGCAAGTAGACATGTGGCAGGCTGTGGTCCTGCAGAGAAATCAACAATATACAGGTCTCCTCTCCTAAAGCCTTCGAAGAATTTGGAATTGTCATATTCCATGAGCACAATGTAACGATATTTGCCAAACACGACAACCATATCAAGATCACAAAGCATTGAGACAGACATGAGGTTGAATCCTAACGACTCGATAAGCATGACTTTGTCCATGTGTCTATCCTTTGAGATCGCAACCCTACCTAGACCTAATACCTTGCTTTTGCCTTTGTTAGTGTAGGTGATATGCTTTAGATGCGATGGACATAAAGCAATGTCCATCAATAAGTTCTTGTCACCGGTCATGTGATTTGTACATCCACTGTCGAGGACCCACTCAGTAGCTTTGGGTTGATAATCCTACAGATGAATTAGTGCATCTTACGAACTCATATACTTGATCAGATTGAATTTCATCAATTTCATCAGATTGAATTTCATCAATTTCATCAGATTGAATTTCATCCAGCATTACAACAGATATAACCGTATAAGGATGTGAGAAATGAGTGATTCATTTCTTCATGATTAGCTTGCATCTGTTCAAGCATATTTAGGTCTCCAGCAAATTCTTTAGACGTTCAAGTTTGTCTGGAGACCTGACCCTGCACAAGAGATTACTTGTTTTTCTTCACCAACCACATCTAGAGGGGTGGCAAAGAGTTCATCATTCTGCGAGCTCCATAAGAGAAAGGTGGCATTGAAGCCATTGCACTTTGTTTCACATAAGAGGGGTTAGAATATGCATATGAATAAGCAGAGAAATTCTTCGAGGACTTATGAGCATAATGATTTGAAGAATAATGCACATATGCATAGCTCTTAGATTTTCCCTACAAAATAGAAGTGTTAGCACGATGATGTTCATATGAGGATTTGGATCCATATGAGGAATTTGGTCCATATGACGACTTGGATCCATTTGATGAGTTTGGTCCATACAAAAAATTTGATCCAGGGTTCCTATTATTCATAGGTGTTGTCATTAGGACATTCACCTAAAGACTTTCAAGGCACCTTTTGGGAACCCAGATTTTCTTCATAGGTGGACCGTTCTTGTAGTTAGTTCCAACATATCTAGCAAATACTTCACCATTCTGATTTTTGAACGGCTTACAATAGGAGTCAAATGACTCATCAGATGAATATGAAGATTCACATGTAAAGCCAGATAAAGTGGATGGATCTATGGGAGGTCCTTTAGCAGCAACCCAAGAGGTTTCTGGATACTGCTTAGGTTTCCAGTAGGTCCCATCAGCATTGACTTTCCACTCAAAGGCAATACCCTCTTCCTAGGGTTCCTGTTGACAATCTGCTTCTTAAGCACATCACAAAGAGCCTGATGCCCTTTGAGGCTTTTGTACATGCTTGTCACATACAATTTCTTCAACCCTACATTATCGTCAGTGATACTTCTGGTATCCTCACATGAGGAATTTGTGACCACAGAGACAAGAATTTGCAGCAATAGAAGCATTTGAACTTTCAGGTGAAGAATTAGCAGATTCACGTTCAATACATTTCAAACATGGTGGAATGAATTAATCCTGAACGGAACTGACCTGTTGAACAAGCAATGAATCATTTTCCTTCTTAAGATCTTCATAACTCACCCTTTGCTTTTCAAGATCTTGCTTTCTTTGAAGAAATTCATAAGAAAGCTTCTCATGATCGGCTAGGAGAGTGTTATGATGACTTTGAAGGTTATCAAACTTAGACTGTAGTCATTGAAGATCATCAGTCGGAGTTTGAGTTCGATCCATTTCCTCACCTAACAGGTCATCGCTTTTGTCTAGAAAATTTTGAACCTTTTCAAATGCCTTTTGTTGTTTGTCAGCAATCTTAGCAAGTTTGGAGTGGCTAGGTTTGAGATTCTCATCAGATTCATCCTCACTTGATTCAGAGGGATATTTGAGTACCTTGACACCTTTTGCCATGAAGCAATAGGTGGGAGCGTAGTCATCATCGCCATTGTCAGCAGTGTTGTTGTTGCCATGTTCCTGAGTGTTGAAGATGGACTTGCTGACAAAAACAGTAGTGAGGGCTAGGCTCGCCACACCAGAGTTTGACTCCTCAGATTCCTCCTCTTCCTCATTTTCTTCGGATTCAGCTTCAGAGTCCATTTCCTTGCCATTGAATGCCCGAGCCTTTTTGGAACTACTCTTCTTTGAAGATTTCATCTTCTTCTTTGAGTCGTCTGAACTATCATCCTTGTACTTCTTCTTCTTCTTTGATTCCTTCGCCCACTAAGGACAATCAGTTATGTAGTGATCTGTCTTCTTGCATGTATGGCAAGTCCTTTTCTTGTAGTCGCGGGATGAAGAGTCGAATTTAGGTCATCACTTCTTGAGGATTTTCCAAATCGGCCAAGACTTGAGAACTTATGGAATTTCTTCACGAGCATTGCTAGCTCCTGACTTAGTTCTTCAGGATCACCAAGGCTGCTGTCAGAATCTGTGACACCCTAGATTTTGTCTGTTTCTTTTTGTGAGGATTTTCTTGGATTTCTGGATTTGATTTGCTTTTCTATGGCTATGAGGTTCAAAAACCTGGGAAGATCATGTCTTCCTAGGTTTTATAGTGGCTTGTCATCCCCAAAACCATCCCTAGCTCATGCCATTTCCATCCTAGCCCAAATCCCAATATTCTTTTTATTGGGAATATTCCTTTTTCATTAAAGGAATTATCCTTTTTGCCCTAGGTTGTGAAGCAACCCATCTTTCTGTCACTCCAAAACTTTCCAAATAATTCTCATAAATTGTTTGGGTCATATCTTGCACAAATATGGCAAACTTTTCATTGTCATGTTCAAAAATAATCCTCCAATAATCATTTTCCTATTCTGCTCTAAATGGCACTTTGTGAAGCAAGTGTTATTTATCTTTTCCCAATGGACTCCAAACTTCTTGGACACCTTTTCATATCCATATCATTGCCCTGTGCCAAGTTTCAACCTCATTTGCCTAGTAATTATTTTACAATGATTTTACAAAGTTTCCGCCCAGAAAGAAACTTTGTGAAGGAAGTATATTATAGGCATGTCCAAATGAGATGAAACTTTTCCACATCCTTCACTTGGTCAAATCATCACTCTCCACCCAATTTGAGCTCATGTAACCTTTCTATGTGAGCACAACTCCAAATCTTAGTTTCTGGTCAGGTTTTCAGTTTGTGAAGCAACTATATTTTATATTGCTTAATTTAAGCTATCAATTTACCAGGACATTCTCGTATACATATAAACTCCCTACACCAAGTTTTGGCTCAATCCATTACTCCATTTGCCCTGTGGAATTTTTCCAAGTTTCTGTCCAGAGAGATGCTTTGTGAAGCAAGTGCTATTTTGGTTCATCCAAATAGCCTAAAACTTTTTGCGCATCTTCATATCTTCAAATCATTGGGACATGCTCAAATTTAGCTCAATCCAATCATGTATGTGAGTGCATCATCCAAATATCTAAATCTAACCATTATGGCACTTTCTACAGCAACCCCCCTGAGGGAGTCCTGGACTAGGGGGTGTCCGGATAGCCGAACTATCATCATCGGCCGGACTCCAAGACTATGAAGATACAAGATTGAAGACTTCGTCCCGTGTCCGGATGGGACTTTCCTTGGCGTGGAAGGCAAGCTTGGCAATACGGATATGTGGATCTCCTACCATTGTAACCGACTCTGTGTAACCCTAGCCCTCTCCGGTGTCTATATAAACCGGAGGGTTTTAGTCCATAGGACACAACGACAACAACAACAACAATCATACCATAGGCTAGCTTCTAGGGTTTAGCCTCCTTGATCTCGTGGTAGATCCACTTTTGTACTACCCATATCATCAATATCAATCAAGCAGGAGTAGGGTTTTACCTCCACCGAGAGGGCCCGAACCTGGGTAAAAACATCGTGTCCCTTGTCTCCTGTTACCATCCGCCTAGACGCACAGTTCGGGACCCCCGACCTGAGATCCGTCGGTTTTGACACCGACATTGGTGCTTTCATTGAGAGTTCCTCTGTGCCGTCACGATCAGGAAGGATGTCTCTTCCCGTCTTTAAAGACGGTACCATTGCCAAAGGAGCTTTGGCCGCCGGCCAAACTATCCGGCTAGGTGGTTTTCTTATGACCACCTGTTCGGCCGCCGCTTCGACGATGGCCTCTCGGGTCATCAAAAGCGATCTTCACGTCAACTCGGAATTCACCGAGCAGCTAGATCTGATGGAGCTCTCTTCCGTAAACGAGCTCTTGGATCGCATCGCCGAGTCGCTACAGACTACAATCAGATCGAGCTTAAAACCGATCTGAGAGAGATTAACTCTCCCGGGTTACCCTGCGTTCTTTGTGGTAGAGGAACAACGGCGATTCTTCTTCTATATTAAAAATCGTTTATGTCGGACTCTGATCCCTCCATGCGGATTCGCGGAGGGACGGACGTCAATCAAGTACTGAACCAAAAGTCAGGTAGCGGACCAGATTCGTTGGACGACATCCAGCAATCCAAGCTTCCAAATTCGGAAACTTTTCGGCCCTTGAGCCTCAAGTTGGGCAGGGTTCCGGACTTAATTCCACCCGCCCACCCAAACATAAGCGATCTATCTCAAATCCGGCAAGAGCCCGCTGAAACAGTACATCATTACTGGGCCAGATTCCTCCTGGTTATGGACAGGATAAAGGACTGCCGTGAGGAAAGCGCTCTCAATTTTCTGCAACAATTGCATGGACAAGGGGATCTTGAACGCCGTAAGTCATGGCGAAATTACACGCTTCGCTGACCTGGCATCCATAGTACGAAATACTGTGCGATGGAGAGTGTCTGGAAAACCGAAACTAAGTTTTGGGACAATCCGGCTCCGAACACAACTCTAGTCCGAAACAAAAGGGTGCATCATGCTCAGGCACCCGAGACAAAAACCAAAAGCAAAAACCCCATAAAGACGCACGAAACGTCTTGGATGGATGGCTCGGCGGACCTGTAAAATTCATAATCTGAGGGCGCCACTCCAACACATAGCCTTGAGCATGTTGGATCTTTGTGGCAGGTGGCCAAAAGTGGCGAAAGAGCTTCTAGCCCGGAGAACCACCCCAACAGTACCGAAGACGGTATTAACAGTTTTGAGACTTTCGCATCAAATAATATGCGGAAATGAACAATCATGATCTTGCGAAGTCTACCAAGTAGCAACAACAAATCCATGGGGCGACACGGCTATCACCTTCAGCCATGGGCGCCGAACTTAATTCGAACAGCCCGAGCACCAGCCGCATTGATTCTCAGTCCAATAGTGGACGGCTTTCGTCTTACCAAGGTACTCATGGATGGCGGCAGTGGATTAAACCTCATCTACAAGGAAACCCTTCGAAAAATGGAAATAGACTGGAGCCGCATTGAGCGAAGCAGCACAACCTTTAGAGGAATAATCCCTAGTCAGGAAGCACGCTGCACAGGAAAAATTACACTTGATGTGGTGTTCGGCTCGCCGAACAATTACAGGTCCGATGAGGTCACGTTCCAAGTGGCCCCGTTCAGCAGCGGATATCACGCTTTATTAGGGCGAGAGGCATTCACAAATTTTCAAGCCATACCCCATTATGGGTACATGAAGCTTAAAATGCCCGGGCCCAATGGAATCATTACTCTTGTCAGTGATCCGGACATAGCACCCCGCGCCGAAAACAAGACAGACGCACTAGCCCTAGAGGCACTATCCGAAGCCCTAGCGGCAGAGGAACTCACTGCGCTGCGCTCAATGGTGAACAGGGATGATGTGATACTCGATAAGAGATCCAAGTCCACCTCTTTTAAACCAGCGGACGAAATAGTCAAATTCCATGTCCATCCAACGGACCCCACAAAGACGGCCTCCATTGGGGCACAATTAAACCCTGATGTAGACGCCGCACTACGAGAATTCTTTCGGGAAAATTGGGACATCTTTGCCTGGCACATTCAGATATGCCAGGAATCCCACGCAGATTGGCAGAACACAGCCTAAACATCCTAAAAGGATTCAAGCCAGTCAAACAGGCTCTTCGGCGATTTTCCGAACCCAAAAGACAAGCAATGGGAGAGGAGCTAGCCAAACTATTGGAAGCTGGATTCATCAGAGACATCAAACATCCAGACTGGCTAGCAAACCTGGTAATGGTACCAACAAAGGACAAATCCTGGCGCCTGTGTGTCGATTTTAAAGACCTTAACAAGGCTTGTCCAAAGGATCCTTTCCCCTTCCCGCATCGATCAAATCATCGATGCTACCGCGAAACACGATTCATTGTGCTTCCTCGACGCATACTCCGGCTACCATCAAATCAAGATGGCGGAGACAGACCAAGCTGCAACGGCATTCATTACTCCATACGGACCATTCTGCTTCAACACGATGCCCTTCGGACTCAAAAACGCTGGCGCAACATATCAACGCATGATTCAGACATGTCTGGCTACCTAGATCGGCAAAACAGTGGAGGCATACGTAGACGACGTGGTCGTCAAGACCAAACACGTCGAAACTCTAGTAGACGACTTGAGGCTCACATTCGACAACCTCCGAGCATATGACATTAAGCTCAACCCGGAAAAATGTGTTTTTGGTGTACCAGCCGGAAAGCTCTTGCGCTTCATTGTATCCGGTAGAGGAATTGAAGCAAACCCAGCCAAGATCCGAGCTCTGGCACAGTTGGATATCCCAAAAGACCTCAAACAGATACAAAAATTGACTGGATGCGTGGCGGCTCTAAGCCACTTCATCTCTCGTTTGGGAGAAAAGGCATTGCCCCTCTATCGCCTCCTCAGCGCACGAACACCGAATGGACGGATCTGCCACGGCGGACTCGAAGAAATAAAGGCCATATTGGCAACAAATCCGGTCTGGCGCGCCCAACTTAGGCGAACCAATGTTGTTATATATCGCGCAACACATCAAGTTGTAAGCGCGGTGCTCGTCGTCGAGCGAGAAGCGAAGGGCACAAATTCCCTCTTCAAAACCAGTGTACTACGTATCCCTTGTCTTAACTCCATGCAAGTCCGGTACCGCACTATCAAAAGATAGCGTCGCGATGTTCATGGCATCCGGAAGCTGCGACACTACTTTCAAGAGTGTTCGATAACGATGGCCTCGAAGTACCCTCAATGACATTATAAACAACGCGACGCGGCAGGCAGGATTGCAAAATGGGCGTCGAGCTCTTACCATTCGACATAACCTACAAACCACGGCGAGCTATAAAGTCGCAAGTCTTGGCTGACTTCATCGCTGAATGGACCGCCGAACTCCCTAAGAGTGCGGCGCATACTCAATTGATCATGCATTTCGACGGCTCCAAAATGTTGGCGGCTTGGGGCTGGCGTCGTATTGGCGTCCCCAACCGGAGACACGATCAAATCGTACTTCAGATAATGTACGGACTCCAACAATGCAGCCGAATATGAGGCCCTTCTACATGGTCTCCGGATGGCAATCTCCATGGGTATTCAACGCCTAGAGGTGCGCGGGGATTCAAACCTCGCAATATCCCAAGTAAATGGAGAATTTGACGCCAAGGATCCGAAAATGCCAGCCTACCGTAACGCTGTCTTAAAAATGTCGGCTCGGTTCGAAAGACTCGAATTCCACCATGTAGCCCGGGGTAATAACCTGGCAGCCGACGTGTTGGCACGCATCAACGCAAAAAGCGATGCCGTCCCTCCAAACATCTTCCTGGAACGGCTCTTTAAGCCATCCGTATTATGGGAGGAGGAGTCCGGAAATAACAACCCGGAAACAACCGCACCAACCAACACAGAACAATCTAACATAATCGGCGGCTCAGCCAATGAAATAACACCTTCAGCCCACGAAATAATGGCAGTAATTGCCTCGTGGACAGAACCATTCCTAGCCTACTTAATTAGGCAGGAACTTCCTGAAGACCAAAATGAGGCCCATTTGCATAGTTCGCGATCTAAAGCCTACAAGGTCCATGAGGAGAACTTTATAAGAAAAGCACAACCGAGTCCTTCAAAGGTGCATCTCCGAAGAGGAAGGCGAAATCTCCTAGCTGAAATTCACGCGGACTCGTGGGCACCACGCTGCAGCTCGGGCCCTTGTGGGCAAGGCCTTCCGTCAGATTTTATTGGCCGATGCCGGGCAGATGCTCAGGACTTAGTCCAACGATGCGTCGGTTGCCAGCTCTTTGCTAATTATAGCCACATGCCACCCACCGCCCTCAAAACTATACCCATCACCTGGCCATTCGCGGTCTGGGGGCTTGACATGGTTGGACCCCTTAAAGGGGGAACCCATAAGCAAAAATACCTATTGGTCATGGTGGATAAATTCACCAAATGGACAGAGGCCAAGCCAGTTAAAACGGCCGAATCCGGACCTGTGATAGACTTCATATCTGGGGTAGTACACCGTTATGGCGTCCCCCACAGCATCATCACTGATAACGGCACAAATTTCACGGCCGACGAGGTTAAACTCTGGTGCAAAAACATGGGCATCAAGCTCGACTACGCTTCAGTCTATCACCCTCAAACTAACGGTCAAGTCGAACGAGCAAATGGTCTAATCATGAGCAGCATTAAACCCAGGTTAGTGCGGTCCCTCACGGAATCTAACATGCTCTGGGTGGAGGAGCTTGACTCCATACTCTGGGGGCTGCGGACCACGCCAAATCATACTACTGGATTCACACCATTCTTTATGGTATACGGCGTAGAGGCAGTTTTGCCCTGCGATATAATTCATGACTCACCTCGAGTGCGCATGTACGAAGAAAGAGAAGCTGAGTTGGATCGGCAGGACAGTTTGGACGCATTGGAGGAGGAGCGCGACGTGGCAAAGGCTCGTTCCGCATTCTATCAGCAGCAGGCTCGAAGATATCAAAGCAGAGAAGTACGGGCCAAAACTTATAATGTTGGCGAACTAGTTCTCGCTGCGGACAAGAAAAGGACAAACTCAAGCCCAAATGGGAAGGTCCTTCATCATCGACCAAGTCTGACGGCGGAGCATACCATCTGCTGCGCGATCGGACAACCGACTTGAGCCGAACCCATGGAACGTAGCCCACCTCCGAAGATTCTACGCCTAGCGCCGGACTCAAAGTTCATCTCCTTCCTCCGTTCGAATTTTATACTTCAGTTGTCTTTTGTTTCTCTCTTTTCTCCTCCCTTTTTCATAGAACCTTTGAGGGCCGATCTGCGCATTGTTCGCACACACTTGACGTGCTACCCGCACTCATTATACCTAGGGGCTTCTTTAACAGAAGCTTATTTATACGGGCTTTATGCCCAACACGTGCGTCAAACTTCCGCATGTACCTTTTATTCACCATTATATGCATCGATATGACTTAAGTTTTGGCCAAGATGGGTTGCCTGGCTCTGTGCTTACCCCTCGTTCCCGATTGTTCGGCTAGGAGATAAAGGAGCACCTCTGCGATTATTCTTGCCGGGTCGGTCACCGGATGTGTACCTCGGTAGGTGAAGCCGAAAGCTAGCGTTCTTAAGGGAATATTCGGTCGGTGACTTGAAAGATGATTTTTTTACCTATTTATTTATCTGCCCCCAGATGCTTTTCTGCTCTTTTCGCAGTCCGGACATGCACTTTAGGGCATGCCTCCCAGGGAAAGCAACCCCTAACGGAACTATTCTCCCTGGAAGATGTTTCTTACTAACCATGTAATATAACATAACTAGTTGGGCACTTGTCTGATAAAGCACCAATGACCCCTACGCCTTGTCTCCATGCATGCCCCGGTTTTTTCATAACCGTGAGGGTATTCGGACACACTCCAGACTCTAGGTTCCCGAGGTTGAAGCGAAAAGGTCCGTAAAGACAAACGATCTACAATCCGGCTAGAAGGCATTATACATGTCATTTTAAAATACATCGTCAAATTGACTGATTGTACTCCTCTTCAATCCCGTTCAACAGGCTGTCTAATTTATAGTCCCGTTGGGAATATTTAGCGGCCAACTCTACTTGGCCGTACATTAAGCTCACAGGGATCTCCTTCCCATCGGGCCCCACAGGTCCGACCTCGGCCATGTGGTTCGGATCCGCCTTTGTGTACCGCGTCTTCACCATGGCCCAGGCCTCCCTGGCGCCTTGACGGCAGGCCGATATCTTCCACAGACGGAAGCGCTGCCGTGCTCCCTAAAGCTTCTCCGCAAGCCCTCCAAGACCCTCGGGTAGGGAGACGGACGGCCATAAGGCCTGGGCGACGCCACTCATCGCCTGCCGAACACGTTCGTGCAGTTGCAGCAGCTCGGGAAGTTGGTCACCCGTTGAACCAGGCATTTCCTCCGCGGGGTGACTGTGAGCACACCTCTGAGACACATTTACGTCAATCGACTTCCTCGCCAAACTCTTCTTTTCAAAAGAGTTTGCTCAAGCACTCTTGTAGATGCCGCAAGAAGCCGCCGATTCTCCTTCTGGTCGACAGCTGGACCCGAACATCTTTTAGTTCCTCTCCCAGCTGGGTGTTGGCATCTTGGAGTTTGTTCCTCACCTGCTACACCCTCATAAGCACCTTCTCACCGGCCTTTAGCTGGCGTAGCAGATGTTGCTTGTCCGGATCTAGTCCGGCGCCCTCTGCAAAATTATTGTCAGACTTATACGCACGCCCACGCCATAAAACCTTTTTGAAATATGTGTTACCAGAGGGGGTCTCTGTGTCTCCTCCTACGGCGGCTAGTGCGGCCTCAAGTTGGGCCTTGCACTCTTGAAGCCCCTGGGACAATTGGGTATTCTTCTCCGTAAGATCCTGCATATCAAATGATTCTTAAATCAGTTATTCTAACTACTTTAAGTCTCGGGGGCTACTGGCATATACAACTATCAAAATTCCTTACCCGTATGTCTTTCACATACTGCTTCGTGGCTCTGGTTAAACCATCTTGAGCGGCACGGAGGTGCGCATCTCCCGCATTAAAGGCATTCAACGCCTCTGGGGAGAAACACGCGTCACGAAGAACTGTCCGGCGGCGCCTATGATTCATGGCGCTCTCCACCTCAGGCCTGGTGGCGGACAGTCTGTCGGCATCCTCCGTTGGAGGAGTATCCGGCTTACACCTTGCGCTCTCCCCCCCTCCGGACCAGGTGTTGGAGCCTGGCTGGCGGAGGCTTGGTTGGCAACCTCTCCGGGTATAGTCCGGCGAGCGCTCTTTCTCCTGGAAAAGTCATGAGCATTAATACACCTCCCAGGAACCTTTTCCTTAACAACGGTGGCGTGCTATACCGTTGCGGCGATGTTTCGATTCGCACCGCACCCCTCTTCCGCTTTCTTTGGGCGGCCGACCCTTGTTGGTCGGCGCCGTGAGTTGGCTTCCCGCCTTGAAGGCACCTCCTACAAGACACCGTTGGTATACGATGGTCAGAAATAAGCAAGGATGAAGTAATGGTGTCAGGACTCCGGTCATAGTTACCTGGGAAGCCGGAGATAAACCAGGGTAGTCAGCCGTAATGGCGACTAGAGCATTGTCCATGCTGAGTTGGTGGAACACCCCGTCAATTAGCTCCACCTTTATGTCCGTATCCTCTTCGGAGGCCGGATCAAGGGATCTTTCCGGGTCCTCAGGTTGTGGAGTCGGGCTGCGTATGCCCTCCACATCCCGGTGCAGTTCCTGCGTCGAAATTATAAAGTAAGACACTTAACTTTGAAAGCACGGATCGCATAGATAAAACGTCCACTTACCCAGCTCCGAGGGTTATTCATGGAGAATCCGTTCAATGGGTTCGTTTGGAGGAAGTCCTCCTTCTCCCCCTTGTACAAGCCGGACAGGATCTTCACCAGATCTGCGGCCGATCCCGGCCCCTTGCGGCCATGACGGGTGGCGTCATTCTCCCCGTTGAAATCCCACATGGGGTGGCCCCTATATTGGAGCGGCTGCACCCCTCGCATAATGCATGTGGCCATGGCTCCAATCATGGTCAATCCGGAATGAGCCAGCATCCTTATCCGGCCCATCAGATAATGGACGCTCCTGTCATCTTCCTGTTGAGGGCTCATGGCGCCAACTCAGCGTTTCTTGAGGAGCATTGCTGAACTCCAGAGGCCGATCCGAACTGGGTCGGCGATGGGGCATCTTCCACATAAAACCATTACGAAGGCCGGTCTTGGGCGCCTTCTTTGGGGTTCGGATAGATATCCGGTCCCGGCGATGCGCCATATTTCGGCTCCGCCCACTTGATATATCAACCACTCGTGAGAACGGGGTACGAGGAAAAACAATCTCTTCCACAGCGCAAAATGGGGCTCGATGCCCAAGAACAGCTCGCAAAGAGCTACGAAGCCCGCAATGTGCAGAATGGAGGTGGGCGTAAGGTGATGAAGCTGGAGTTCGTAGAACTCCAGAAGCCCCCGGAGAAACGGATGTACGGGAAATCCTAGCCCCCTTATTAGATAAGGGACGAAGCACGCCCGCTCTCCTTTGGAGGGACTAGGGGTGTTCTCCGCCTGCTTTCCACCTTTGTAGGTGGCCAGCCCGGCTCGAACCGGGACCATAAAGGCCGGAGGAAGGTATCCCTCCGCTTGGAGCGTCACCAGCTCGCTGTGCGGGACTGAACATCTCCTCCAATCTCCTGGCTGAGGGCTGGGAGTGCGAGAGGAGGAGCCGCATCGATGGTCCATGATGGAGTGGATTTTTGTCAGAAGCGCTCCGATGAGTACTCGCGGAAGGAGGATGGTGTGATTTGGATCTGAATTCTTGCCTCTCTTATAGGCAGCTTATTCGTGCAGCTTGGGGGTAAAATGTAAAAATACCCTGGCCTTTCGCATTCGTACGACACGTGGAAGAGGGCCATTATTGGGAGTGGAAGCCAAGGAGCGCAACATTTATAAGGAAGCCGGGCACTATTCGGCAAGCACATGGAATTCAGAGGAGAACCTGCCTTGCAACGCCGAAGACAATATATGCGCTAGACTCGTCGTCATTGAAGACTGGTTTGGGGGCTACTGAGGGAGTCCTGGACTAGGGGGTGTCCGGATAGCCGAACTATCATCATCGGCCGAACTCCAAGACTATGAAGATACAAGATTGAAGACTTCATCCCGTGTCCAGATGGGACTTTCCTTGGCGTAGAAGGCAAGATTGGCAATACGGATATGTAGATCTCCTACCATTGTAACCGACTCTGTGTAACCCTAGCCCTCTCCGGTGTCTATATAAACCGGAGGGTTTTAGTCCGTAGGACACAACGACAACAACAACAACAACAATCATACCATAGGCTAGCTTCTAGGGTTTAGCCTCCTTGATCTCGTGGTAGATCCACTCTTGTACTACCCATATCATCAATATCAATCAAGCAGGAGTAGGGTTTTACCTCCACCGAGAGGGCCCGAACCTGGGTAAAAACATCGTGTCCCTTGTCTCATGTTACCATCCGCCTAGACGCACAGTTCGGGACCCCCTACCAGAGATCCGCCGGTTTTGACACCGACACCCCCTCTAAGCTCCTCCTCTTAGGCTGATTTTGGGTAATCAGGATCACCTTAGTGCTTGATCACACTGTGCCAAAGGTCAGAGTCTAACTCCACATGTGTGAGCCACAACAAGTTACAAAAAACTTTTTGTTGCAATGTTTTGGAGCTAGGTGTGAATCACTTCTTTGCCCCTTGACCGATTTATTTCCTCATTTTGACTCAGGGCACGATGGTGTATCTACTAGACATGGTCGGCCTGGCCAAAACCCGGAGTTTGTTCTAGTGCACGTTGTGATCACGCTTGCGTCATGTAAATTGCAAGCTCTGGAGTTTTCCCGCCCCTGTTCCGGTCGTCTCCCTCATCGTCTCGACCTCCAACCTTGTCTAGGAGCTGCCCCGTGATGCCCTGAGTCGCCCTGCGTCGCTGCCTCGTCGTGGTTCGCCTTAAATGAGCTGCTAGCTCCATGCCCGTGCCATGCCCCGCCACGGTCCACCATTAGTGCACTAGTTGAGCTCGCCCGTGAGCTCGAGAAGCCTCCCCCGCAGCTATATAAGAGACCCCCGACCCCTCCCGCAGCTCACCACTCTCTTACTCGCCCCATTTGACCAACGGAGCAGCGGCATGTCGCCGTTCTTCGTCGTGCTTGTTTTGGTCATCGCCGGAGTTCGCTCCTCCCCAGTGTGCATAGCCACCGCTCCAACTTGTCCACCGTGTTCCCCTCTCCCCCGCAGCTCGCCCCAACCACTTGCCCCTCGCCGGAGAGCCCCATGTCCGCGTTCCTCGAGCTCGGCCGCCGCCTTCGCCGTTCGGCCAGCGCTTCATCCGCCTGTCCCGAGCCTCCACTCACTGTTACACCACCTCCACTGTCTCCCCCACCTCTCCACGAGCCGCCCCCACCCTTGTCCCATTGCCGGAGTCGCCTGCTTCGCCAGATGCATCACCACGGCCGCCCCGCCTCTATTCTCCTTGGGTCATCTCCCCTCGACGCCATTCCAGGCCTCCCCGCACCTCCCTCTGATCAAGGATGGGAGCGCCGCACTGGGCCACGCCCGCCGGTGCCCTCGGCTGGACCAAAGAAGGCCGGAGCCGGCTGGCCCCTTCGCTTCAGCTCGCCCTGCTTGTTTGATGCTACTGTCGTTGTTTCGGTTATGCTCATGAATTCTTGTTTACTTTCATGATATGTTCCTAGGGCTGAAAAAAAAAGCTCAAAGCTCGCGAGCTAAACAAGTAGCTCGTGACTCGGCTCGAATAGACTCGAACTCGAAGAATAACAAGTCGAACCGAGCTTTAGTTTAAGATCATTTATAGCCCAAGTTAAACGAGCCAATCTCACGAGTACTCGTGTAACTTGTTAGGCTCGATACAATAGATCAGCCACTCCCAATACAAAGAAAGATCAGCCACTAAACGGCCTACGTCCCTGGCGCACAACCCAAGGCCGAGCAGTTGAAGGCCTAGCCTCCTAGGAGACTCACGCGTTACAAGAAAATTACAATTGTTTAGTGATATATATGTTTAATATATACATAATCATTTTTATCATATTTGAGGGCTCTATGTTTATATCTTAAACGAGCTTAACAAGCTAAACGAGCCAGCTCGCGAGTTATACGAGTCGAGCCAATCTTGGGTTTGAGCTCGTTATAGTACCGAGTCGAGTCAAGCTAGCTCGTTAACAAAACGAGCTCTAGCGAGTCGAGTCGAGCTGGCTCGACTCGGCTCGAATTCCAGCCCTATATGTTCCGATGCATCTTGTTATCTTGTGCTACTTGCTAGTATCACTGTCAGATGTTATGCTTGATAGTAGTAGTATATGCTGGTAGCAGTGGTGTTCTTTCTAATGCATGTTTGCCGTCTGTTATCCAGTACCATTGTTATGCATGTTACTTTGCACCTAGTTGGTTACAAGCTTACTTGGTAGTGTTCTTGCTATGCTCTTGCATGTTATTAATTCATGATGCTAGTAGACATGCTATGATCCTGTGTAGTGTTATGATCATGCTCGTCAGTATGCCATGCTCAGTTGGTTATATGCTTCATTTTTGTTATGCTTGATGATATTGTTACACCCCCATGCTTATGTGGTATCATGCTCATGCATTGTAGTTGCATCATGTTATTTTAATATGGCTCAGTTTATTGCATTCAAGTTTAACCAGACTTAAATGAACTTGAACAACTGTTGGCTGAGTCATGGTGCTACCAAATGAAGATGACCAGTGCAGCCACACTTGCCTTATGGGGGTGGGTCCTACTGGGTCTATTGGCATGCCTCTCGCCGGTGCCTCCAACGAGGGAAGGTTATGGGCGCGCGCTACCCTAATCAGGTAGGCGGACATGAACCTTGTGTGTCCATTGTTGTTGTACCCGAGTTGTCCCTGTTTGGGACCGTTTTATTGTTTTGCCATGATGGTGGCCGTGTTTTGCCACGACGGTGGTTGTTGATGCCTTTGGTAGGCACGGGGCCACCCATGACTTAGCCCAGTGGGGAGTTAGTCGGAGTGGCCGGGAGAGTGTCATGGCAGTAGATCAGTTTTGTTGGAACGCCATTGGTCCACCCGAATGGGAGTGCGAGGCCATGAGTTCCATGGTGTGGGTACAGTGTACTAACCTCTGCAGAGTGTGTGTTAAATCTATCGGTAGCCGCGCCCGGGGATATGGGCCTAGTTCATATTCGGTCACACTATGAGTCAACGGTAATAATAATGATAACCTGATTAATAATAACCCCGGTTCGATGATGTGAAAGAGGCTGTTTGTGATCGTGAGAGGATCACCGTGGTATCGAGGATACCGAGTGGTTGGATATTTGTGATCGTGAGAGGATCAGTGTGGTATCATGGATACCGATGTTGATATGTTTAAGCATGTGTTGGTTGCAAGGTAACCCGAGAAGAGTAAGTTTGTGCATGCAAATGTTAACCTGGTGCATGTAGTATCATCATGTTCATATGATCGTGCCATGCTAAAATTTTATCATGTTCAGTTGTGCATGCCATGTTGTTCTGTGAGTATCATTTTCATGATTGCTTTAACTTGCTAAGGCTATGCTAATGTTTGTCTTGACTGCTTTTGGTTGTTGTGAGCTTGCAACCTCATTCAATGTATTGACCTGGCGTGTCATGCTAGTTTATAGGTCGTGCCTGGATTGATTGCTTGTTTGGTGTGGTTCCTCTGTTCACGAGCTAGGTTAAATGTTCTAGCTAGAGTCCCTGTAGATTGTAGTCCATCATCGTCGTTCGGTGTTCCGCTGCCAGTAGTTGTTCCGCTGCCAGTAGAGGTTCTGCTGCCTTGAGTTGTTATGCTGCTTGCATAGAGCAACTGTGGTTGGCGTAGTGTTGCCGTGCCGGTGTTATTCATTCTAATATCGGAGACCTTGTATTCATATTCATGTTGTAATAGGGAGCTGGTTTGTTCTATGATAAGCAGTGACGTATTCCAAAAGACTTCACTTCGATCTCTGGGCTAGAATACGGGTGTGTTCTGGTTTCTCCGAGCCAGGGTGCCACAAAATCTTCCCCTTCAGATGAGGAAACTGCCTTGGCCTTTAGTGCGTGTCATCTTCCATAGCTTGGTCCGTAGAGATCTCTCTTCTCAACTAGTTGAAATTCATGAGTGTTCAGTCTCTCAAGGATATCAGGAGGATCAAGTGACTTGTAGTCTCCACATTCTTGAATCATCAGGGCCAGAGTGTCGAATGAGGAATCAAGTGATCTCAGCAATTTCTTCACCACCTCATGGTCGGTGATGACCGTAGCACCATGTACTTGCAGCTCATTGGAGATGTCAGTGAGATGATTGAAGGTTTGGTGAACATTCTCGTTGTCGAGTCTTTTGAAGCAGTTGAAGAGATTGCGAAGAATGTCAACTCGAGAGTCATGTTGATTTGGGACTCCTTCGTTGACCTTGGACAACCTATCCAAGATAAGCTTTGTTGTCTCCAAAGCACTCACTCTGTTGTACTGTCCTTTGCTCAGATGACCACATATGATATTCTTCGCTTGAGAGTTGAGTTGCTTGAATCCCTTCACATCAGCAGCGTTCACGGAAGGAGTGATGGAGGGAACGCCATTTTCCACAACATACCAGAGATCGTTGTCAACTGCCTCAAGATGGATGCGCATCTTATTCTTCCAGTAGGGTTAGTCCGTCCCATCGAAGGTAGGACACCCAGCCGAGACCTTGATCATGCCTCCAATCGACATAACTAAAACTCCAGGTTGTTAAACCAAAATTACACAGAACAAGGGAGTACCTTGCTCTGATACCAATTGAAAGTGGGTTATATCGACTAGAGGGGGGTGAATAGGCAATTTTTACAAATTCGTCATTGAGGAAATTCTAAGTGATTAATTTTCTAAGCGACGAACTACTAGCAGCGGAATAACATGATAGTAACACAATCATCTTGATGAAATGAAACAAGTACAGAGCATACGTAGCGTGTAAACAGGATAAGCAAGCTGAAGACAAAGTGACTGAAGAAATAGGATTGAGGAAATAGAGAAAGTCTTTAGTCAAAGTCTGCAAATAGTAACGACCAAGTACATCAACACATGAATGAGGAAATGAATGAGTTGAGGAATAGAACTAGTAGCTTGGTGATGATGATGATTTGGTAGACCAATTCCAACTGTTGTGACAGTTGTACGTCTTGTTGGAGCGGCTAGGTATTTAAACCTGAGGACAGACATTCCTCACCGTATTCTCCTTGAGCTAAAGTCACACAGACCTCGCCCAATCACTCGTGGTAAGTCTTCAGGTGACTTCCAAACCTTCAAAGACTCGGTCACTTGGCGATCTACAATTCCTCTTGGACGCTCTAGACCATGGCGCCTACCATCTGGAGGATGCATAGTACTTAAAGGTAACAAGCATCGAATCCACACAGGAAAAATCTCTTCAGTGATGCTCAATCACTTTGGGTTGTAGGTGTTTGGGTTTGGGTTCTCCTCACTGATGATTTTCGCTCAAAGTCCTCAAAGGATGGGGTGCTCTCAAAAAAAAGTGTCAGTTTCTCCCAGAGCAACCAACCAGCTAGTGGTTGAAGGGGCGGCTATTTATAGCCTAGGGAGCAGCCCTACAGGATAAGACATAAATTCCCTTCAATGATATGACTGTTAAATGGATAAGATATTTTGGGACAGCTAGCGCGTAGCCTAGCAACGGTCGGAAATTTGAGCTCTCAAATTCCTCAGGGCTATCAAGTTCATCACTTGTAGGCAATCCGCACTGATGAATTCCTAGATCCTCAGTCAGTACAAATTCCTCAGAGAATAGAAGATCTTCGTCTCTGTCACTGAAGAAATTAACTGAACTGTATGAGATTTCCATTGGCTTCACTCTAAAGGATTGGGTAGGTGTAGGATTTCAGATGAGCATCACTTGGAAAGTGTTTCTTTAGTTTTACCTCGACCCCCTTTAACAGTACGGTGTTTCCTATGACTCAAGAAAGACAAAATGAAACTATGAAAAGAAAACTCTTCATGCTTCATAATCCTCACATCAATATCGAAGTCTTCAAGGTCACACCAATTTCCTCACTTTCAAAGTCTTCAAGGAAACCAAAGTCTTCAACTAAAGACATTCATTTTTAGGGGTCGACTTTCATCGTAAATATCAAACTCCTCATATACTTATAGACCTGTGTACACTCACAAATGCATCAGTCCCTTAACCTATAAGTCTTCAATACACCCAAATCACTAAGGGGCACTAGATGCACTTACACGCGCAGAAAGAAATCAGCTGGTGGGCTACTATATAGGTCTCGAGTGATAACACCCCTCCATAGCTATTGAAGTTCCTCTACAAGAGGCTCCATGAATAAATAAAAAGCCTTTCCAGGACTTTTTGGACCTGGGATGAGCAAGGCCATCATGTAGTTTGACTCTTTGGTGCAGACATTTGGTGGCATGTTGTAAGGGATAACTAGCACTAGCCACATGCTATATATGGCGCTCTGGTGGCCAAATGGGTTGAATCCATCTCTAGCTAAGCCAAGTCTAATGTTTCTCGTGTCAGAAGCAAACTTTTTTTGTGTTTTTGATTGAAGCTTTTTCAGTCAGTACCATGGGATGGATGGCTCATTACATTCTGATCCCTGTACTCATGGTTCCTAGAATGCCACAGTACATCCTCTCTTGTTTCCGCATCATGAAACAACCTCTGCAATCTTGGTATAATTGGAAAATGTCTTGGAACATTAGGATGAATCCTTTTCACAACATCACCATCTTTCCATCTTTATGATTTGCATTTTGGGCATTCACTTAAGTTGGCATAATCCTTCCGGAACAGAACACAATTATTCTTACAAACATGGATCATATTATATCAGATTCCAACTGCATGAAGGAAATTCTTCATTTTATTGTAGGTGTGTGGTAGCTCAGACGCATCTGGGAAAGATTTGCGAAAAGCAGCCAACATCACATCGAATGATTTGTTGATCAACCGCTCAGATGTATTCACCTGAAGAAAGGTGACCATAGCTGAGAAAACTGACAGCTTATTTTCTGGGGTGACTGCCATGTTGCATTGTTCCAACATGCGGGCCCACCATTTTTCTTCTATAGGTGAAAGTTCATGAAATGCGTGAGCATTTCGTAGCATTGTTTCAATGTTGGTCAAAGTCACTGGCTCCACCGTCACCACCTCCTACTCCTCCTCTTCCACCTGAGCATCAAGCAGATAAAGATGGTCATCTGCTCCTTCTACATAGTCAGTAACATTGATGTTCATAGATTCACCATGATGAACCCACCTAGTATATGTGACCGACATCCACACAAGTGTAGATGATTTTGCACAGTTGACTGGGGTCTTGTAACTGAATTCATACAACTGCTACACGGGCAAAGCACATCTCATTCGGACCACCGTAGTTAGCTCTGATAAAGTTCATGAAGTTTTCAACCCCCTCGACATATGCAGCGGAGAATCTTCGAACAGAAGTTACCCAAGTCATGTCCATCTCTTAGACATACAAATTATTTCTTCTACTAGATATTAGAGGAAAAACATATATGCTTTAAAGTCCATAAAAATACCTACGTCGATGTCTAAAGCTATGTCAAGATATTTGGACAAGCAGATCTAAGTAACGAAATATATGTAAAGCTAATTCAACAAACAGATTTGAGTGCTAAAATATGGCAGGCTATTTTAGCAGTCAATGAGGAAGAGCACACTACCATCGAAGGCCATCTCAGCAACAAAGATCGAGTATAAAATGGTGTCGAGCTATTCGCCTAACAGATTGGCTTATATGGCAGAATATATTAGCAACTAATCGGGCGTGGCATGCCATCTCAACAAAGGAGACTGATACGTCTCCAATGTATCTATAATTTTTTATTGCTCCATGCTACTTTATCTACTGTTTTGAACTATATTGGGCTTTATTTTCCACTTTTATATTATTTTTGGGACTAACCTATTAACCGGAGGCCCACCTAAATTCTTTTTTTTGCCTTTTGATATTTCAAAAGCAGAATATCAAACAGAGTCCAAGCGGAATGAAACCTTGGGATCGTGATTTTCCAACCGAGCGTGACCTGGAGACTTGGACCCTACTCCAAGAAGCGCCAGAGGCGGTGCGAGGTGGGGCGCCCCAGGCGCGCCTTCTACCTCGTGGGCCCCTCGGAGCTCCACCAACGTACTCCTTCCTCCTATATATACCTACGTATCCCCGTATGATAGAAACAGGAGCCAAAAACCTAATTCCACAGCTGCAACCTTCTGTATCCACGAGATCCCATCTTGGGGCCTGTTCCGGAGCTCCGCCGGAGGGGGCATCCACCATGGAGGGCTTCTACATCGACACTATAGCCCCTCCAATGAAGTGCGAGTAGTTTACTTCAGACCTTCGGGTCCATAGCTAGTAGCTAGATGGCTTCTTCTCTCTTTTTGGATCTCAATACAATGTTCTCCCCCTCTCTTGTGGAGATCTATTCGATGTAATCTTCTTTTTGCAGTGTGTTTGTTGAGATCGATGAATTGTGGGTTCATGATCCAGTATTATCTATGGAAAATATTTGATTCTTCTATGAATTCTTTTATGTATGATTGAGTTATCTTTGCAAGTCTCTTCGAATTATCTGTTTGGTTTGGCCAACTAGATTGGTAGTTCTTGCAATGGGAGAAGTGCATGGCTTTGGGTTCAATCTTGCGGTGTCCTTACTCGATGTGAAAGAGTTGCAAGGCACGTATTGTATTGTTGCCATTGAGGATAACAAGATGGGGTTTTATCGTATTGCATGAATTTATCCTCTACATCATGTCATCTTGCTTAAAGCGTTACTCTGCTTTTTAACTTAATACTCTAGATGCATCTTTGGATAGCGGTCGATGAATGGAGTAATAGTAGTAGATGCTTGTAATCGTTTTGATCTACTTGTCACGGATGTGATGCCTATATACATGATCATTGCCTAGATATACTCATAACTATGCTCAGTTCTATCAATTGCTCAATAGTAATTTGTTCACCCACCGTAGAATACTTATGCTCTTGGGAGAAGCCACTAGTGAAACCTATGGCCCCGGGTCTATTCTCATCATATCAATCTATATCACTTTATTTACTTGCTTGTTTTTACTTTGCCTTTACTTTTACTTTGCATCTATCTATGAAAAATACCAAAAATATTATCTCTATCAGATCTCACTCTCGTAAGTGACCATGAAGGGATTGACAGCCCCTAAGCGTTGGTTGCGAGTTGCTATCGTGTTGTGCAGGTACGAGGGACTTGCGCGTGACCTCCTACTGGATTGATACCTTGGTTCTCAAAAACTGAGGGAAATACTTACGATACTGTGCTGCATCATCCTCTCCTCTTCGGGGAAAACCAACGCAAGCTCGAGACATAGCAAGAAGAATTTCTGGCGCCTTTGCCGGGGAGGCTTACGCAAAAGTCAACATACCAAGTACCCGTCATAATCCCTATCTCTCGCATTACATTATTTGCCATTTGCCTCTCGTTTTCCTCTCCCCTACTTCACCCTTGCCGTTTTATTTGCCCTCTCTTTCCCAATCTCCTCCTCTCTTTCCCGTTTGCCTTTTTTCCTTTGCCTTCTTGTTTGCTTGTGTCTCCATGTACCTTCTTTTTGCTTGCATCTTTGCTTGCTAAAAATCTATGGATCTTGATCCGCTTGCCAATCTTTTTAAGGGATCCAATTATGATGAACCAATTCCTAGTAATTTGGATGCACTAGATTATCTTTATAAGGTTTTGCCTGAAATCCGTGAAGTGACTCATGATAGATCTTTGAATAAAAAGCATGATTGGAATGATTTTATTATAAATTATTTTGTTGTCAATTATGCTAATAAGATGCAAAACCCTAAGCTTGGGGATGCTAGTTTTGCTATGTCTACTACTTGTTGCAATGATCATGATTGGGGTGATTCTTCTTATGATCTTGAAAATTTATTTAAGCCCCATGATGAATATGAGATTGATAATATTGTTTGCAATAATATTGAAAGTGGGTTTGGAAGAGTGTCAACTTTAGATCCCACATATTTGGATAACATTCAATCTTATGAAATTTTTGATAAAAGTGGGTTTGGAGAGGTCATGACTTTAGTTAATGTTAATCCCACTATTTCAGAAGAGTGTCAACTTTGCATGCATGTGGATCGTGTTGAAAATATTTTATGTGATAGCTATTTTGTTGAATTTGCTTATGATCCTACATGTAATTATTATGAGAGAGGAAAATATGGTTGTAGAAATTTTCATGTTACTAAATTACCTCTCTTCATATTGAGATTGCTATCATCTCTTTGTTCTTCCTTGCATATACTAGTTTTTGTTTGCCTTGCAAATTTGTTTGCTTATAATCCTATGCATAGGAAGTATGTTAGACTTATATGTGTTTGTCACATGCTATATGATTCTCTATTTGTGCTTCAATTCTTGTCTTTCATGGGAGCATCATCGAAATCTCAATGCCTAGCTAAAAAGGCTTTAAAGAAAAGCACTTGTTGGGAGGAAACCCAATTTTATTTTGTGTTTTTTTGTTTTTGCTTATGTTTAGGAATAAATAATTTATCTACCTTCTGTTTGGATGTGGTTTTATGTTTTAATTAGTGTTTGTGCCAAGTAGGACCTATAGGATAACCTACGATGATAGTTGATTTGATCTGCTGAAAAACAGAAACTTTAGCGCTCACGAGATTAGCTGCCATTTTTACTGGAGAGTGCTTTTGCGTTGATTCTTTTTTCTGCTGATCAATAAACAATTTTTCAAGGACTTCCTAATTTTGTAGAATTTTTAGAGTTCCAGAAGTTTGCTTTAGTTACGGATTACTACAGACTTTTCTGTTTTTGACAGATTCTGTTTTTGTGTGTTGTTTGCTTATTTTGATGAATCTATGGCTAGTAAATTAGTTTATAAACCATAGAGAAGTTGGAATACAGTAGGTTTAACACCAATATAAATAAAGAATGAGTTCATTACAGTACCTTGAAGTAGTCTTTTGTTTTCTTTCTCTAACGGAGCTCACGAGATTTCTGTTGAGTTTTGTATTGTGAAGTTTTCAAGTTTTGGGTGAATTCTTTTGATGGATTATGGAACAAGGAGTGGCAAGAGCCTAAGCTTGGGGATGGCCCATGGCACCCCCAAGATAATCCAAGGACACCAAAAAGTCAAAGCTTGGGGATGCCGGAAGGCATCCCTCTTTAAATCCACTTCCATCGGTAATTTACTTGGAGCTATATTTTTATTCACCAACATGATATGTGTTTTGCTTGGAGCGTCTTGTATTATTTGTGTCTTTGCTTGTTAGTTTACCACAATCATCTTTGCTGTACACACCTTTTGAGAGAGCCATATATGAATTAAAATTTGTTAGAATACTCTATGTTCTTCACTTATATCTTTTGAGCTTGATAGTTTTGCTCATAGTGCTTCACTTATATCTTTTGAGCATGATAATTTTTGCTCTAGTGCTTCACTTAGATCTTTTTGAGCACGGTGGTGGATTTGTTTTAAAGAAACTTGATCTCTCATGCTTCACTTAGATTATTTTGAGATTCGTTAATAGCATGGTAGTTTTCTTAATGTTAATATACTTGGTATTCAAGATATGTGAAACTTTCTTTTGAGTGCGTTGAATACTAAGATAAGTTTGATGCTTGATAATTGTTTTGAGATATGAAGGTTATAATATTAGAGTCATGCTAGTTGAGTAGTTGTGGATTTAAGGAATACTTGTGTTGAAGTTTGTGATTCCCGTAGCATGCACGTATGGTGAACCGTTATGTGATGAACTCAGAGCATGATTTATTTATTGATTGTCTTCCTTATGAGTGGCGGTTGGGGACGAGCGATGGTCTTTTCCTACCAATCTATCCCCCTAGGAGCATGCGCGTAATACTTTGCTTTGATAACTTCTAGATTTTTGCAATAAGTATATGAGTTCTTTATGACTAATGTTGAGTCCATGGATTATACGCATTTTTCCCCATCCTTCCATCATTGCTAGCCTCTCTAATACCGCACACTTTTTGCCGGTATCATACACCCACCATATACCTTCCTCAAAACAGCCACCATACCTACCTATCATGGCACTTCCATAGCCATTCCGAGATATATTGCCATGCAACTTTCCACCGTTCCGTTTATTATGACACGCTCCATCATTGTCATATTGCTAGCATGATCATGTAGTTGACATCGTATTTGTGGCAAAAGCCACCTTTCATAATTCTTTCATACATGTCACTCATGTTTCATTGCATATCCCGGTACACCGCCGGAGGCATTCATATAGAGTCATATTTTGTTCTAAGTATCGAGTTGTAATTGTTGAGTTGTAAGAAAAATAAAAGTGTGATGATCATCATTATTAGAGCATTGTCCCAGTGAGGAAAGGATGATGGAGTCTACGGTTCCCCCACAAGTTGGGATAAGACTCCAGACGAAAAAAAAGAGTCCATAAAAAAAGAGAAAAGTCCCAAATAAAAAAATGAGAGAAAAAGAGAGAAGGGACAATGCTACTATCCTTTTACCACACTTGTGCTTCAAAGTAGCACCATGATCTTCATGATAGAGAGTCTCTCATTTCGTCACTTTCATATACTAGTGGGAATTTTTCATTATAGAACTTGGCTTGTATATTCCAATGATGGGCTTCCTCAAAATGCCCTAGGTCTTCGTGAGCAAGCGAGTTGGATGCACACCCACTTAGTTTCTTTTGTTGAGCTTTCATATACTTATAGCTCTAGTGCATCCGTTGCATGGCACTCCCTACTCACTCACATTGATATCTATTGATGGGCATCTCTATAGCCCGTTGATACGTCTAGTTGATGTGAGACTATCTTCCCTCATTTTTTCTTCTCCACAGCCACCGTTCTATTCCACATATAGTGCTATATCCATGGCTCACGCTCATGTATTGCGTGAAGATTGAATTTTTTTGAGAATGTCATAAGTATGAAACAATTTCTTGGCTTGTCATCGGGGTTGTGCATGATTTAAATACTTTTTGTGGGGAAGATGGAGCATAGCCAGACTATATGATTTTGTAGGGATAACTTTCTTTGGCCATGTTATTTTGAGAAGACATAATTGCTTTGTTATTATGCTTGAAGTATTATTATTTTTATGTTAATATGAACTTTTGTCTTGAATCTTTCGGATCTGAATATTCATACCATGATTAAGAAGATTTACAATGAAATTATGCCAAACTATCATTCAGCATCAAAAATTCTTTTTTTATCATTTACCTACTCAAGGACGAGTAGGAATTAAGCTTGGGGATGCTTGATACGTCTCCAACGTATCTATAATTTTTGATTGCTCCATGCTACTTTATCTACTGTTTTGGACTATATTGGGCTTTATTTTCCACTTTTATATTATTTTTGGGACTAACCTATTAACCGGAGGCCCAACCCAGAATTGCTGTTTTTTGCCTTTTTAGTATTTCGAAGAAACAGAATATCAAACGGACTCCAAACGGAATGAAACCTTCGGGATCGTGATTTTCCAACCGAACGTGACCCAGGAGACTTGGACCCTACTCCAAGAAGCGCCAGAGGCGGCCACGAGGGTGGAGGGCGCGCCCCCTACCTCATGGGCCCCTTGGAGCTCAACCGACGTACTCCTTCCTCCTATATATACCTACGTATCCCCGTATGATCAGAACAGGAGCCAAAAACCTAATTCCACTGCCGCAACCCTCTGTATCCACGAGATCCCATCTTGGGGCCTGTTTCGGAGCTCCGCCGGAGGGGGCATCCACCACGGAGGGCTTCTACATCAACACCATAGCCCCTCCGATGAAGTGTGAGTAGTTTACTTCAGACCTTCGGGTCCATAGCTAGTAGCTAGATGGCTTCTTCTCTCTTTTTGGATCTCAATACAATGTTCTCCCCCTCTCTTGTGGAGATCTATTCGATGTAATCTTCTTTTTGCGGTGTGTTTGTTGAGACCGATGAATTGTGGGTTTATGATCCAGTATTATCTATGGAAAATATTTGATTCTTCCCTGAATTCTTTTATGTATGATTGAGTTATCTTTGAAAGTCTCTTCGAATTATCCGTTTGGTTTGGCCAACTAGATTGGTAGTTCTTGCAATGGGAGAAGTGCATGGCTTTGGGTTCAATCTTGCGGTGTCCTTACTCAGTGACAGAAAGAGTTGCAAGGCACGTATTGTATTGTTGCCATCGAGGATAACAAGATGGGGTTTTTATCATATTGCATGAATCCATCCCTCTACATCATGTCATCTTGCTTAAAGCGTTACTCTGTTTTTAACTTAATACTCTAGATGCATGCTGTATAGTGGTCGATGAGTGGAGTAATAGTAGTAGATGCAGAATCGTTTCGATCTACTTGTCACGGACGTGATGCCTATATACATGATCATTGCCTAGATATACTCGTAACTATGCTCAATTCTGTCAATTGCTCAATAGTAATTTGTTCACCCACCGTAGAATACTTATGCTCTTAAGAGAAGCCACTAGTGAAACCTATGGCCCCCGGGTCTATTCTCATCATATCAATCTATATCACTTTATTTACTTGCTTTATTTTTACTTTGCCTTTACTTTTACTTTGCATCTATCTATCAAAAATACCAAAAATATTATCTCTATCAGATCTCCCTCTCGTAAGTGACCGTGAAGGGATTGAAAACCCCTAAGCGTTGGTTGCGAGTTGCTATCGTGTTGTGCAGGTACGAGGGACTTGCGCGTGACCTGCTACTGGATTGATACCTTGGTTCTCAAAAACTGAGGGAAATACTTATGCTACTGTGCTACATCATCCTGTCCTCTTCGGGGAAAACCAACGCAAGCTCGAGACGTAGAGTGTAGAACAGGGCAAGGAAGCTTCTAAAGTAGAGCATATTGACTATAAACTATTTTGGCAAACAGTGAGATTAACAGCGTCTATCAGCTAACATTCAGCGCTACTCTGACATGCACAGGGCCTTAGTCTAGAATGCTTGTACCATGGGAGAAGCTGACCACTGTGCATCTCCACAAGAATGTCTACAGCGGTGGAGGCGCGGCTGGAGGACCACAGTCTGCGAGAGCGTGCTGTGGGAGCGAGAGGATCGCCGTGCGTCCCCTCGATGAGCTGCGGCGCCAACGTATCGATGCAGTAGAGAGGGCGGCTTTGGCAGAGCGAATGGAGTGGAGGGGGGCGGGGGGACGGGATTTGGGGGATATTATTGGCTAGTTGGCCGAAGGGCAGTCAAATTTGTGATTTGGGGGGAATTTGGGGAGGGGATTTTCGCGCGGTGGGCGGGGGAGTTTGGCGCATGGTCTTTTTCTACATATGCGGTCCCACGTTTCAGTGAAGAGGCAAGCCGAAGCGTGTTATGTTTGCATGAGCCATGTGCAGGACCGACTATGTGAGGGGTGCAATGCGACTGCGACAGGCGTGTTGTGAGTGTACCGCTGTTTTCCTTTTAACTTGGTGCTTCGTACGATCCATCGATACTACTACTTGTAATCCGGTAATCCTGACTAAAACAGCACGGCCAGGTCTTTTCGCGCGCGATATGCTGGGAGGTTGGCTTAGTTGGTTTTTCTAGGACTTTATTTTTTAGGACAAGGCTTAGTTGGTTTGACAAACAGAGCAAGAGAAACATGTGAGATACGTGAATGTGTAGTGGACGTACTATTGGAGTGCCTAAGATAAATTGTGTATGTGTTACCTATGTGTTTATTTACTTTGCATATTAGCTTTGTCTCGGGTCAAACCTTCTAAACTTAGACCAAGTTTATACACACAAAAATGAATCATCATTCAATATATTTTCATACAATATATCTTACTATTATTGTGAAAGTTCATATACACTGGACGAGATTGATGCAAAGACGGCTGATTTTCATCACATTTCGAACTTTTATAGGACACAAAAAGAAAAGAAACCCGACCCTAAACCTATTCTACGATGGCGACCAGCGTCCACTTCCCTTTGTACTTCCGCATCAGCGACGACGTCCTCCATCTGCCATCTGCATGAACGGCCGTGGGGTTCAAGATCCATGAAGTGAAGGTGCGGTCTCCGGCGAGGAGGAGTAGAACATGTGAGACAGACCGGACAGTTGGCACACCATGCCCTACCGCCTCCCATGACCTACTCATCCTCAGAGGAGTCCCCGACCTTAGCGGTGCTAGTGCACGTGAGGTTGATGATGATGGGCGTGGACGGTCTGTCGCTTCACCTGCCACATGCACCACCAAAGGACATGTGGCTGGCGGTGCTCCCGTCATCAGCCGCCAACGTGGCCACCGCTTGTGTGGTCGCATCCGCATCCGACTACGCCGGTATTGCATTGTGAGCAACGATTTGAGAAAGGGCGGAGACCTCGAGCTTCATCCCCGAAGACAAGCTCCCCTGCAGAGTGTTCCCACTCGCGGTCATGGTGGATGTGGTGCCAGGTAGGAGGATGCGCTATGGTGTGGAGTTTAGCTGGGTATTGCAGCTTTAAGTAGCATGTTCTGGTGAGGCCAAGCGTCCGGGTGCATCAATAAGTCACCGGAGTTGGTTCCTCAGGCAGCGAGCCTACTTAATGATGGCATATGGACAGACGGCATGAATGCGGGCAGCTGGCACCAGCTGGTAATGCACGCGCGCGACGACGCAAGGGAAGAGGGTTTTTTGTGTGCTAGGGTAGTCAGCTATGGGCGTGGCAACATTGGACATGCCCTTTGCTCACATGTGATCCCACATATCATTGAAAGATGACCAGGCATGCTCTCAAGTCCTGGGATGTACTTGGCCATGCTAGAAGACTCCGCGAACGCCTCACGACGCGCGAGCACTTCGGCGCCACGTGCATCCTCGATGAGACGGGTGTTGATCTACTCGTCGTGCCACAGCGGTAGCACCACCCTCGGCACCCTGAAGTCGAGCATGTCCAGCAGTGATGAGCATGTTGCTTACCGCGGTCGCCGTGTCCAGAGGCGGTGCGGGAGCTGCGCCACGTTGCTGGCCCCCACGACACACATGAACGGTTGCTAGTGGTGAGGAGGTTGTGGGCCAGCTCCTCCATTAGATTAGGCTGCGCCACGTCATCCCGATAGGTGTGCCCCACATGTCGGTTTCCTTGTTTTCCTGGCCAAATTCGAGCGTCAGTATGGCCTCATTAACACTCTACCGACCTCTCTCTCTTCTAGTCTAACCGTAAATGACACCGGCGGGGGAGCGGGAGGGACGACCATCCTCTCGGTTTGCTCTCAACTACGGTCCCACAAGCAAGCGAAAACGCAAGATGAAGCGGGTTCCATTCGGTGAGCGACGCGCAGGGTGCACCGTGCCGGGGTACAACGCGAACGCGACAAGAGATGTACACTATCTATTCCTTATGAACTTGCATACTTCACGAGTACTCCTATTTTTGAAACAGTACAGACGCAAGCGCTCATACATGCGCGCATACACTCACCCCTATGAAGGCACACATGCACACCCTACCCCTGTGAGCACCTTCGAGAGACTGAGTCGTCATATCTCTACTCTCGGTGATAATGGTTTGCCTACCATCTTGCAATATAGACCGTCCATCTATATCTAACAAATAGAAAGCAAAATATGGCAATTTTGCAAAAGGATATCCGCACCTCTCTCGTTCATCCTTATCTCCCACATGTTCATTGTTGAGTAATTAAAAAAGGAAGCCTCTGGAACAATCTAGCATGGTGGCCACTGCTGGCGTCGTCCATCCCCATGCCTCCGCTAAGTCCGACCACCAATCACCACCGTGCCCTACTCCTCCTCACCTTATCTTTCATCTTTCTCGAGATATCATTTTTCAATGAAATTGTTGAGATACCATTTTTTGATAAAATTCTCAATATATCATTAGTTTTTACACATGGGATTACTCCTGCATGGGTCAATCACAACAGGTGTTTTGTAAGAAAATGCATCATGATGTTCCGTGCAATGCACGAGCATCTTGCGAGTCATCTTGAGATTTACGAAGCCACCGCCTTATTGTCGACAGGAATGGTGTGAAGGTCCGGACGTCTGCCACGTGAAACTCCGAAACTTTGGTCCCATCCCACCCCACAACTGTCCGGGCTCCAGCCATCTGCCTTTGCAAACTCCGCACAGTAAAAACCAATTGACCGATCGTCACCAGAACCACTATTTACACCAGAACCTTCGCTGCTCCGGCCTACCCAAAACCACACCTCCTCTCCAACCCATCCCCCCACCTTTCGATCCCCTAGGCCGCATCAGTCGTCCCATAGTTCGCCTGAAAGCCATGGTGCACCGCAAGATCGCGTACTACAAGATGCTAACGCTGGTGCACCGCGCAGAAATCGCGGCGGCGGTCGGCACAACAGACCTTCGTTCCCAAACTCGCTTTGCAGCAGGCCAATCCCCGAGTTCTCTAGAGCCAAGCTCCGAGGAGGAGGAAGCCGATCCAATGTTCATGGCGGAGGTCGCGGCGCAGAAGGCCCCCGATGCATATGAGATTATGGACGTCGACTTCGTGCCGGCGTCTGGGTCCCCCATGGTGCAGGCGGACCAGCGGTTCAACCTGCCAATCCTAAAGGAGGACCGGCAGGCAGAGGCTCAACTCGACGTGGAGCGTGCGGATGCCGCTGCCATCGAGGTCCTCCTGTAGGCGGAACCGGATGTCATGGACGTGAACCGGGCGGTGGAGGCTCAACCTGACGCGGAGTGCACGGATGCCGCTTCCCTCGAGGTCGTCCTACAGGCAGAACCGGACGTCCTAGACTTGAACCGGACGGCGGAGGCCCAACTTGACGCGGAGCGCGCGGATGCCGCTGCCCTAGAGGCCCTCCTATAGGCAGAACCGGATGTCCTAGACTTGAACCGGGCGGCAAAGGCTCAACTCGATGCGAAGCGCGCGGATGCCGCCGCCATTGAGGCCCTCCTGCATGCGGAACCGAACATCGTGGACATGAACCGGGCGGTGCCCACGTCCGGGCAGAGTGCCCGCACGCTCCGCGTGAACGAATAGCAAGAGGCCGAGGGCAACCACGATGTGGAGACACACGTCAGCAGCTACAGCTGGTTCGTGCCGGCAGCCAAAGGCGACGAGGTCGTCTCGTTCCGCGAGGAGTGATAGTTTTTCTTTATGTTGTTGTTTTTAGGGATATTTTGCTTTGTAAAAACATATACTCCCTCCATTTACTTATAAAAGGCCACTATGAAATGTACGTTTTGCATCAATATAAGGCCACCAACAGTAATCGAGGAAAGAATTAATGATATTTCCTCGTACTAGCAACATGTTTAATACTTGCATGCATGAAGTCATAATAACACTAGCTACTTACTCCACCTAGTTTCCTTGCATGCATGTTGCGTATTAATGATCCCAGTAAACGAAAAGAAAAGCTGGCTTGTAAAGTTTGCATTAAATTTTACCTTGGTACCTGTAATTTGAGTGTGTGGCCTTGTACATAAAAATAGAGGGAGTATTTATGCAAGTCACCTGACTTACATCATTTGGGCCAGTCGACCATTTCAGGCGGTTGGATGAATATCCTACGTCTCCTAACCCTTCTTCTTCCTCACCTCTTCTTCTTCCCCAACAGACCACCGCACGGGCCGCACAGATCTTCCCCATCATACGGTCAGACAAACATACTGTATGAACAAAAATTATGTGTCGACAGTAGGATGACTAAGTTTGGTTTGATCACATGCGGTAGCACGTGTCAGTGAGGGTGCGTTCCCTTGGTTGGCTTTGCGGCATGCATGAGCGACTGTGTGAGGATGCAGTGGGACCACGACAGCCGTGTGCAAGTGTACGTCCATTTCATTTTGAAAAACTTTAGGCAAGCTTGGCAAAAATGTGTGGCAAAGTATGGCAATGCAAGGCCTAGACCCAAATAGGATACAAGTACGTACTACTTGTGTAAAAAAAGAAAGGCGGGGTTTTCCTTCGTAGGATTGATTGATACAAATCCTCGTTTGACATGCCAATGAATGCGTACTTTTTTCTCCAACGCCCAAAGAACTAACTATCTCACTCCTCATTGCTTTATTAATGCATCGCCATGCAAACCATACTTCTCACTTCCACATGCATGCAAGGTTAAATTAATGTCCTTGGTTGCTAGTACGAGGCAAAACCCATCAATTTTTGTTATGTCTCCAACGTATCACTCTTTTGCCCTTGTTTTGAACTCTAATTTTCATGATTTGGATGGAACTGACACGGACTGATGCTATTTTCAGCTGAATTTCCATGGTGTTATTTTTGTGTAGAAATAAAACTTCTCGGAATCACCTGAAACTTCACGGAGACACTTTTTGTAATTAATAAAAATATTGTCAAAACAATCAGCTGAAGGGGCCCCGCACCCTGTCCACAAGGGTGGGGGCGCGCCCTACCCCCTGGGCACGCCCCTGTCTCATGGGCCCCCTGGACCTCCACCGACCTCAACTCCAACTCCATATATTCACGTTCAGGGAGAAAAAAATCAGAGAGAATGATTCATCGCGTTTTACGATATAGAGTTGCTGACAAGCCCTGTTCTTCCTCAGGAGAGCTGATCTGGAGTCCATTCGGGACTCCGAAGAGGGGAATCTGTCACCATCATCATCATCAACCATCCTCCATCACCAATTCATGATGCTCACCGCCGTGCATGAGTAATCCCATCGTAGGCTTGCTAGATGGTGATTGGTTGGATGAGATTTACCATGTAATCGAGTTAGTTTTGTAAGGGTTTGATCCTTAGTATCCATTATGTTCTAAGATGGATGTTGCTATGACTTTGCCATGCTTAATGCTTGTCACTAGGGACTGAGTGCAATGATTTCAGATTTGAACCTATTATGTTTTCCTGCATATATGAATGTTCTTGATCCTATCTTGCAAGTTATCGTCACCTACTACGTGTTATGATCCGGCAACCCCGGAGTGACAATAGTCGGGACACTTCCCGGTGATGACCGTAGTTATAGGAGTTCATGTATTCACTAAGTGCTAATGCTTTGGTCCGGTTCTCTATTAAAAGGAGGCCTTAACATCCCTTAGTTTCCAATAGGACCCTGCTGCCATGGGAGGGTAGGACAAAATATGTCATGCAAGTTCTTTTCCATAAGCACGTATGACTATATTCGGAATACATGCCTACATTATATGGATGAATTGGAGTTAGGTCCGTGTCACCCTATGTTATAACTATTGCATGATGAATGACATCCGACATAATTATCCATCATTGATCCATTGCCTACGAGCTCGTTTCATATTTATCTTTGCTAAGTTACTTTTCCGTTGCCACTGTTACGATTGCTACAAAACTGCTACTGTCACTTTTGCCATTGTTACCGTTACTTCCATACTACTTTGCTACTAAATACTTTGCTGCAGATATTAAGTCTTTCAGGTGTGGTTGAATTGACAACTCAGCTGCTAATACTTGAGAATATTCCTTGGCTCCCCTTGTGTCGAATCAATAAATTTTGGTTCAATACTCTACCTTCGAAAACTGTTGTGATCCCCTATACTTGTGGGTTATCAAGACCTTTTTCTGGTGCCATTGCCGGGGAGCATAGCTCTATTCTCTAAGTCAGTTGGGTTTTATATCTATTGATCACTATGAGGAATCTGAAAGACAACAAAACCAAAATCTATCCCTCAACTACGAGGGGAGGTAAGGAACTTCAATCTAGCTCTGCACTTGATTCACCTTCTGTTTTGAGTAAACTTGCGACACGTACACTTGCTATTGATTCTGATATGTCGCATGTTATTGATGATGCCACTTCTGCTATGCATGATGCTTATGATGATACTATTTCTCTGCTCGATAATAATGTGCCACTAGGTGAATTTCTTTATGAACAACTTGCTAGGGTTAGAGAGAATGAAATTACTGAAACTGGTGATATTAATGAAAGTGATGATGAAGATTCTCCCCCTATATATGAATTGCCTGTTGTACCTAAGGGTTATATTATGGATGAAGAAACTGCTAGAGACTTCTTTGCTTGCAATGATAGATATGATTTTAAGAAACCGTTAGCTAAGCTGGAAGAAAAGTCCTTGAATGCTAGAATGAAATATGATCCTGCTTTTGCTACTTCACCTATCTATGTTACTAATAAGGATTATGAATTCTATGTCGATGCTGAGTTAATTACTTGGTTGATCTGATCATGTCTATGGTTATGAATCTGAAACTATTGTGGCACATCTTACTAAATTGAATGATATAGCCACCCTATTTATCCATGAGAAAAAAATCCGCTATTACTATATTCTTAAATTGTTTCCTTTCTCGTTAAAGGGTGATGCTAAAATATGGTTTAATTCTCTTGCTCCTGGTTGTGTGCATAGTCCCCAGGATATGATTTACTACTTCTCTGCAAAATATTTCCCTGCTCCTAAGAAAAAAGTTGCCTCGCGGGAAATATTTATTTTTGTGCAAATTGAAGAAGAGAGTCTCCCACAAGCTTGGGGAGGCTTCTCCGATTACTTAAAGCTTTGCCTAATCATCCTCTCAAGAAAAATGAAATACTTGATATCTTTTATAATGGACTAACCGATGCTTCCAAAGACTACCTGGATAGTTGTGGTGGTTGTGTTTTCAGGGAACGAACTGTTGAGCAAGTTAAATTGCTATTGAATAATATATTGAGTAATGGTAATGATTGGACATTTCCTAAACCAACTCCTAAGCCAACTCCGAAGAAAAGAGGTATTCTATTTCTCAGTCCTGAAGATATGCAAGAGGCAAAGAAATCTATGAAAGAAGAAGGTATTAAAGCTGAAGATGTTAAGAATTTACTGCTTATTGAATAGATCCATGGTCTTGATAACCCGACACAGGTAGTAAAGATAAATTCTCTCTATAGATTTGATGAAGGTGATATTCTTTATAATAAAATTTGCTAGTCAATGCTTGGATGAGTTTGATAATTTCATTGTTAAACAAGAAAACTTTGATGCTTATGTTGGTAGACAATTGAAACGTAATGCTTATATGGTTGAACACTTGAATGATTATAAGTCTGGATTTAAAAGTGATCTTAAGCTTATTAGTAAACATGCTTCCATGGTTATGACTCAAGTAGAACAAGTACTTAAGGTACAAGATGATTTGCTCAATGAGTTAAATAATAAGAACAATGATAATGTTGTTAGAGTTATGACTAGAGGTGGCAAAATGACCCAGGAACCTTTGTATCCCGAGGGCCATCCTAAGAGATTTGAGCAAGACTATCAGAGAACTAATACTGATACACCTGGTCCTTCTAATAAAAATAAAAAGAATAACGATAGGACTTTGCATGCTTCTAGTGAACCTGTTATTGACACACCTGTCAATCCCAATGATATTTCTATTTCTGATGCTGAAACACAATCTGGTGATGAACCTGAACCTAGTGATATTGTTAATAATGATGTTCATGTTGATGCCCAACCTAGTAATAATAATGATGTAGAGATTGAACCTGATGTTGATCTTGATAACCCACAATCAAAGAATCAACGTTATCATAAGAGAGACTTCATTGCTAGGAAGCATGGTAAAGAAAGAGAACCATGGGTTCAGAAACCCATGCCTTTTCCTCCTAAGCCATCCAAGAAAAAGGATGATGAGGATTTTGAGCGCTTTGCTGAAATGATTAGACCTATCTTTTTGCGTATGCGTTTCACCGATATGCTTAAAATGCCTCCTTATGGTAAGTATATGAAAGATATTGTTACAAATAAAAGAAAGATACCAGAAGCTGAAATTTCCACCATGCTTGTCAATTATAATTTTAAGGGTGGAATACCAAAGAAACTAGGAGATCCAGGAGTACCAACTATACCATGCTCCATTAAAATAAACTATGTTAAAACTGCTATGTGTTCTTGGAGCCAGTGTTAGTGTTATGCCTTTCTCTTTATACCGTAGACTTGATTTGAATAAGTTGACACCTACTAAAATCTATTTGCAAATGGCAGATAAATCAACTGCTATACCCATTGGTATTTGTGAGGATGTGCCTATTGTGGTCGCAAACTTTACTATTTTAACGGACTTTGTTATTCTTGATATCCCCGAGGGCAACAATATGTCGATTATCCTTGGTAGACCCTTTCTGAATGCTGCAGGGGATGTTATTGATTCCAACAAAGGCAATGTCACTTTTCATGTTAATGGTAACGAGCATACGATACACTTTCTGAAGAAAAAACCTCAACTTCATAGTATCAATTCTATTGGAAAATTTTAAACTATTACTATTGGATGTTTTGAATTCCCTCTTCCTATTGTCAAAAACAAATATGATATTCTTATTGTTGGGGACCTGCATATCCTCGTTGAGGTAACCTAGTGTTATTCGAAAATTCTCCGGTTTCATGTTATCCGAAAGAGGTTTGTTAACAAGACTTGATCAACCTTGTTAGTGGATTCCTTTTGATGAGCATGAGATGGATGAATTTAGAAAGCACAACACTCTGTACCCTACTTTAACTTTCTGTTATTTAGTTTAAATAAAGCAAAGCAGTACTTTTTTGTCTGTTTTCTGAATTATCCTTGCAATAAAAAATACCCCAAAAATATAAGTTCTCCAATTGCCCTGAAAATTTAGTATGATTTTTTATAGAATATTTAAGAATTTCTGGCACTTAGAACACACCAGGGGGCAACACCAGCTAGCCACAAGGGTGGAGTGTTGGGGAACGTAGCAGAAATTCAAAATTTTCCTACGTGTCACCAAGATCTATCTATGGAGAAACCAGCAACGAGGGGAAGGAGAGTGCATCTACATACCCTTGTAGATCGCTAAGCGGAAGTGTTCAAGAGAACAGGGTTGAAGGAGTCGTACTCGTCGTGATCCAAATCACCGGAGATCCTAGTGCCGAACGGACGGCACCTCCGCGTTCAACACACGTACAGCCCGGTGACGTCTCCCACGCCTTGATCCAGCAAGGAGAGAGGGAGAGGTTGAGGAAGACTCCATCCAGCAGCAGCACAACGACGTGGTGGTGATGGAGGAGCGTGGTAGTCCAGCAGGGCTTCGCCAAGCACCGCGAGATATGAGGAGAAGGGAGAGAGGTAGGGCTGTACCAAGAGGAGAAGTTCTTGTGTGTTGGGCAGCCCCCAGACCTCAAGTATTTATAGGGGGACGGGAGGGGGCTGCGCCCCCTCTAGGGTTCCCTCCCAAGGGGTGGCGGCAGCCCCCAGATCCCATCTGGGTGGCGGCCAGAAGGGGAGAGGGGGGAGGCGCACATAGGGTGGGCCTTAGGGCCCATCTGCCCTAGGGTTTGCCCCCTCCCACTCTCCCATGCGCCTTGGGCCCCTTGTGGGGGGCGCACCAGCCCACCTGGGGCTGGTTCCCTCCCACACATGGCCCATGCAGCCCTCCGGGGTTGGTGGCCCCACTTGGTGGACCCCCGGGACCCTCCCGGTGGTCCCGTGCGTTCTGGGAAAAACCGAAACTTTTCGGTGACCAAAACAGACTTCCATATATAAATCTTTACCTCCAGACCATTCCGAACTCCTCGTGGCGTCCGGGATCTCATCCGAGACTCAGAACAACATTCGGTAACCACATACAAACTTCCTTTATAACCCTAGCGTCATCATTACCTTAAGTGTGTAGACCCTACGGGTTCGGGAACCATCTGAGACATGACCGAGACGTTCTCCGGTCAATAACCAAAAGCGGGATCTGGATACCCATGTTGGCTCCCACATGTCCCACGATGATCTCATCGGATGAACCACGATGTCAAGGACTCAGTCGATCCCGTATACAATTCCCTTTGTCTAGCAGTATTATACTTGCCCGAGATTCGATCGTCGGTATACCGATACCTTGTTCAATCTCGTTACGGCAAGTCTCTTTACTCGTTCCGTAACACATCATCCGTGATCAACCCCTTGGTCACATTGTGCACATTATGATGATGTCCTACCGAGTGGGCCAGAGATACCTCTCCGTTTACGGAGTGACAAATCGATCTCGATCCGTGTCAACCCAATGAGACACTTTCGGAGATACCTGCAGTGCACCTTTATAGTCACCCGATTCGTTGTGACATTTGATACACCCAAAGCACTCCTACGGTATCCGGAGTTACGATCTCATGGTCTAAGGAAGAGATACTTGACATTGGAAAAGCTCTAGCAAGCGAACTACACGATCTTTGTGCTATGCTTAGGATTGGGTCTTGTCCATCACATCATTCTCCTAATGATGTGATCCCGTTATCAACGACATCCAATGTCCATAGCAGAAACCATGACTATCTGTTGATCACAACGAGCTAGTCAACTAGAGGCTCACTAGGGACATATTGTGGTCTATGTATTCACACGTGTATTACGATTTCCGAATAATACAGTTATAGCATGAATAGAAGACAATTATCATGAACAAGGAAATATAATAATACTTTTATTATTGCCTCTAGGGCATATTTCCAACAGTCTCCCACTTGCACTAGAGTCAATAATCTAGTTCACATCGCCATGTGATTAACACTCACAGGTCACATCACCATGTGACCAACATCCAAAGAGTTTACTAGTGTCATTAAACTAGTTCACATCATCATGTGATTAAGACTCAATGAGTTATGGGGTTTGATCATGTTTTGCTTGTGAGAGAGGTTTTAGTCAACGGGTCTGCGACTTTCAGATCCGTATGTACTTCGCAAATCTGTAGGTCATTCTGTAAATGCTGCTTCCACGCTCCACTTGGAGCTATTCCAAATGGTTGCTCCACTATACGTATCCGATTTGCTACTCAGAGTCACTCGGATAGGTGTTAAAGCTTGCATCGACGTAACCCTTTACGCCGAACTCTTTATCACCTCCATAATCGAGAAACATGTCCTTATTTACTCCAAGGACAATTTTGACCGCTGTTCAATGATCCATTCCTGGATCATTCTTGTACCTATAGTGACTCATGGCAAGGCACACTTCCGGTGCGGTACACAACATAGCATACTATAGAGCCTACGTCTGAAACATAGGGGACGACCTTCGTCCTTTCTCTCTTTTCTGCTGTGGTCGAGCTTTAAGTCTTAACTTCATACCTTACAACTCAGGCAAGAACTCCTTTGACTGATCCATCTTGAACACCTTCAAGATCATGTCAAGGTATGTGCTCATTTTGAAAGTACCATTTAGCGTTTTGATCTATCCTCATAGATCTTGATGCTCAATGTTCAAGTAGCTTAATCCAGGTTTTCCATTGAAAACATTTTCAAAATAACCCTATATGCTTTCGAGAATTCTACATCATTTCGATCAACAATATGTCAACAACATATACTCATCGAAATTCTATAGTGCTCCCTCACTTCTTTGGAAATACAAGTTTCTCATAAACTTTGTATAAACAAAAATCTTTGATCATCTTATCAAAGTGCATATTCCAACTCCGAGATGCTTACTCCGGTCCATGGAAGGATCATTTGGAGCTAGCATACCTTTAGCATCCTTAGGATCGACAAAACTTTTACGATTGTATCACATACAACCTTTCCTATGAAAAGCGGTAAGGAAACTCGTTTTGACATCCATCCGCCAGATTTCATAAATGCAGCTAATGCTAACATGATTCCGACGGACTTAAGCATCGCTACGAATGAGAAAATCTCATTGTAGTCAACTCCTTGAACTTGTGAAAAAGAAAACTCTTTGCCACAAGTCGAGCTTCATAGGCGGTGACATTACCATCCACGTCCGTCTTTTCTTAAAGATCCATTTATCTCAATGGCTTGCCGATCATCGAGCAAGTCCACCAAAGTCCATGCTTTGTTCTGATACATGGATCCTATCTCGGATTTCATGGCTTCTAACCATTTGTTGGAATTTGGGCCCACCATTGCTTCTCCATAGCTCGTAGGTTCATTGTTGTCCAGCAACATGACCTTCAAGACAAGATTGCTTGTACAACTCAAGCGACGCATCCTTGTCACCCTCGAGGTGCGGTAGTGACTTGATCCGAAGTTTCATGATCACTATCATAAGCTTCTACTTCAATTGGTGTAGGTGCCACAGGAACAACTTCATGTGCCCTGCTACACACTAGTTGTAGTGACGGTTCAATAACCATATCAAGTCTCCACCATCCTCCCACTCAACTTTTCGAGACAAACTTTTCCTCGAGAAAGGACCCGATTCAAGAAACAATCCCTATTGCTTTCGGATCTGAATTAGGAGGTATACCCAACTATTTTGGGTGTCCTAGGAAGATGCATTTTATCCGCTTTGGGTTCGAGCTTATCAACCTAAAACTTTTTCACATAAGCGTCGCAGCCCCAAACTTTTAAGAAATGACAGCTTAGGTTTCTCTAAACCATAGTTCAACGGAATTATGTGGTGCCCTATTAAAGTGAGTGCGGTTGTCTCTAATGCCTAACCCATGAACGATAGTGGTAATTCGATAAGTGACATCATGGTACGCACCATATCCAATAGGGTGCAACTATGATGTTTGGACACACCATCAAACTATGGTGTTCCATGCGGTATTAATTGTGAAACAATTTCCACAATGTCTTAATTGCGTGCCAAAGCTCGTAACTCAGATACTCATCTCTATGATCATATCATAGACATTTCATCCTCTTGTCACGATGATCTTCAACTTCACTCTGAAATTACTTGAACCATTCAATAATTCAGACTTGTGTTTCATCAAGTAAATATACTCTACATCTATTGAATCATCGTGAAGTAAGAACATAACGATATTCATCTTTGCATGCTCGGCACTCATTGGACTGCACACATCAAAATGTGTTACTTCCAACAAGTTGCTATCTTGTTCCATTTCTTGAAAAACGAGGTTTTTAGTCATCTTGCCCATGTGGTATGATTTGCATATCTCAAGTGATTCAAAATCAAGTGAGTCCAAACGATCCATCTGCATGGAGTTTCTTCATGCGTATACACCAATAGACATGGTTCGCATGTCTCAAACTTTTCAAAAACGAGTGAGTCCAAAGATCCATCATCATGGAGCTTCTTCATGTGTTTTATACCAAAATGACTTACATGGCTGTGCCACAAGTAAGTGGTACTATCATTATTATCTTGTATATTTTGGCATGAAAATGTGTATCACTACGATCGAGATTCAATAAACCATTGCTTTAGGTGCAAGACCATTGAAGGTACTATTCAAATAAATAGATTAACCATTATTCTCCTTAAATGAATAACCGTATTGCGATAGACATAATCGAATCACGTCTATGCTCAACGCAAACACCAAATGACAATTATTCATGTTTAATACTAATCTTGATGGTAGAGGGAGCGTGCGATGTTTGATCACATCAAACTTGGAAATACTTCCAACACATATCGTCAGCTCACCTTTAGCTAGTCTCCGTTTATTCCGTAGCTCTTTTATTTCGAGTTACTAACACTTAGCAACCGAACCGGTATCTAATACCCTGGTGCTACTAGGAGTACTAGTAAAGTACACATTAACATAATGTATATCCAATATACTTATATCGACTTTGCCAGCCTTCTCATCTACCAAGTATCTAGGGTAATTCCGCTCTAGTGACTATTCCCCTTATCACATAAGCACTTAGTCTCGGGTTTGGGTTCAACCTTGGGTTTCTTCACTGGAGCAGCGGCTGATTTGCCGTTTCATGAAGTATCCCTTCTTCCCCTTGCCCATCTTGAAACTAGTGGTTTCACCAACCATCAACAATTGATGCTCCTTCTTGATTTCTACTTTCGCGGTGTCAAACATCGTGAATACCTCAAGGATCATCATATCTATCTCCGATATGTTATAGTTCATCACGAAGCTCTAGCAGCTTGGTGGCAATGACTTTGGAGAAACATCACTATCTCATCTGGAAGATCAACTCCCACTCGATTCAAGTGATTGTTGCACTCAGACAATCTGAGCACAAGCTCAACAATTAAGCTTTTCTCCCTTAGTTTGCAGGCTAAGAAAATTTTCGGAGGTCTTATACCTCTTGATGTGGGCACGAGCCTGAAATCCCAATTTCAGCCCTCAAAAACATCTCATATGTTCCGTGACGTTTCGAAAACATCTTTAGTGCCTCAACTCTAAACCGTTTATCTGAACTATCACGTAGTTATCAAAACGTGTATGTACGATGTTCGCAACATCCACAAACGACGTTTGGGGTCAGCACACTGAGCGGTGCATTAAGGACATAAGCTTTCTACTGTCCGCATAATCGCTACTGTCAACCTTCAACTATATTTTCTCTAGGAACATATCTAAACAGTGGAACTAAAATGCGAGCTTATGACATAATTTGCAAAGATCTTTTGACTATGTTTAGGATAATTAGGTTCATCTTATGAACTCCCACTGAGATAGACATCCCTCTGGTCATCTAAGTGATTACATGATCCGAGTCAACTAGGCCGTGTCCGATCATCACGTGAGACGAACTAGTCATCATCGGTGAACATATTCATGTTGATCGTATCTACTATACGACTCATGCTCGACCTTTCGGTCTCTGTGTTCCGAGGCCATGTCTGTACATGCTAGGCTCGTCAAGTTAACCCTAAGTGTTTCGCGTGTGTAAATCTGTCTTACACCCATTGTATGTGAACGTAAGAATCCATCAAACCCGATCATCATGTGGTGCTTAGAAGCGACGAACTTTAGCAACGGTGCACAGTTAGGGGGGAACACTTCTTGAAATTTTGTAAGGGATCATCTTATTTACTACCGTCGTTCTAAGTAAACAGGATTGATAAACATGATAAACATCACATGCAATCAAATAGTGACATGATATGGCCAATATAATTTTGCTCCTTTTGATCTCCATCTTCGGGGCTCCATGATCATCATCGTCACCGGCATGACACCATGATCTCCATCATCATGATCTCCATCATCGTGTCTCCATGAAGTTGTCTTGCCAACTTATTACTTCTACTACTATGGCTACCGGTTAGCAATAAAGTAATTACATGGCGTTGTTCAATGACACGCAGGTCATACAATAAATAAAGACAACTCCTATGGCTCCTGCCGGTTGTCATACTCATCGACATGCAAGTCGTGATTCCTATTACAAGAACATGATCAATCTCATACATCACATATCATTCATCACATTCTTCTTGGCCATATCACATCACATAGCATACCCTGCAAAAACAAGTTAGACGTCCTCTAATTGTTGTTGCATGTTTTACGTGGCTGCTATGGGTTTCTAGCAAAACGTTTCTTACCTACGCAAAACCACAACGTGATATGCCAATTGCTATTTACCCTTCATAAGGACCCTTTTCATCGAATCCGTTCCAACTAAAGTGGAGAGGCGGCACCCGCTAGCCACCTTATGCACCAAGTGCATGTCAATCGGTGGAACCTGTCTCACGTAAGAGTACGTGTAAGGTCGGTCCGGGCCGCTTCATCCCACAATACCGTCGAAACAAGATTGGACTAGTAACGGTAAGAATATTGAACAAAATCAACGCCCACAACTACTTTGTGTTCTACTCGTGCAAAGAATCTACGCAATAGACCTAGCTCATGATGCCACTGTTGGGGAACGTAGCAGAAATTCAAAATTTTCCTACGTGTCACCAAGATCTATCTATGGAGAAACCAGCAACAAGGGGAAGGAGAGTGCATCTACATACCCTTGTAGATCGCTAAGCGGAAGCGTTCAAGAGAACGGGGTTGAATGAGTCGTACTCGTCGTGATCTAAATCACCGGAGATCCTAGTGCCGAACGGACGACACCTCCGCGTTCAACACACGTACAGCCCGGTGACGTCTCCCACGCCTTGATCCAGCAAGGAGAGAGGAAGAGGTTGAGGAAGACTCCATCCAGCAGCAGCACAACGGTGTGGTGGTGATGGAGGAGCGTGGTAGTCCAGCAGGGCTTCGCCAAGCACCGCGAGATATGAGGAGAAGGGAGAGAGGTAGGGCTGCACCAAGAGGAGAAGTTCTCGTGTGTTGGGCAGCCCCAGACCTCAAGTATTTATAGGGGGAGGGGAGGGGGCTGCGCCCCCTCTAGGGTTCCCTCCCCAGGGGTGGCGGCAGCCCCCAGATCCCATCTGGGTGGCGGCCAGAGGGGGAGAGAGGGGAGGCGCACCTAGGGTGGGCCTTAGGGCCCATCTGCCCTAGGGTTTGCCCCCTCCCACTCTCCCCTGCGCCTTGGGCCCCTTGTGGGGGGCGCACCAGCCCACATGGGGCTGGTTCCCTCCCACACATGGCCCATGCAGCCCTCCGGGGTTGGTGGCCCCACTTGGTGGACCCCCGGGACCCTCCCGGTGGTCCCGGTACGTTACCGGAAAAACCCGAAACTTTTCCGGTGACCAAAATAGGACTTCCCATATATAAATCTTTACCTCCGGACCATTCTGGAACTCCTCATGACGTCCAGGATCTCATCCGGGACTCCGAACAACATTCGGTAACCACATACAAACTTCCTTTATAACCCTAGCGTCATCGTACCTTAAGTGTGTAGACCCTACGGGTTCGGGAACCATGCAGACATGACCGAGATGTTCTCCGGTCAATAACCAACAGCGGGATCTGGATACCCATGTTGGCTCCCACATGTTCCACGATGATCTCATCGGATGAACCACGATGTCAAGGACTCAGTCGATCCCGTATACAATTCCCTTTGTCTAGCGGAATTATACTTTCCCGAGATTCGATCGTCGGTATATCGATACCTTGTTCAATCTCGTTACCGGCAAGTCTCTTTACTCGTTCCGTAACACATCATCCCATGATCAACCCCTTGGTCACATTGTGCACATTATGATGATGTCCTACCGAGTGGGCCCAGAGATACATCTTCGTTTACACGGAGTGACAAATCCCAGTCTCGATCCGTGTGAACCCAACAGACACTTTCGGAGATACCTGCAGTGCACCTTTATAGTCACCTAGTTACATTGTGACGTTTGATACACCCAAAGCACTCCTACGGTATCCGGGAGTTACACGATCTCATGGTCTAAGGAAGAGATACTTGACATTGGAAAAGCTCTAGCAAACGAACACACAATCTTTGTGCTATGCTTAGGATTGGGTCTTGTCCATCACATCATTCTCCTAATGATGTGATCCCGTTATCAACGACATCCAATGTCCATAGCCAGGAAACCATGACTATCTGTTGATCACAATGAGCTAGTCAACTAGAGGCTCACTTGGGACATATTGTGGTCTATGTATTCACACGTGTATTACGATTTTCGGATAATACAGTTATAGCATGAATAGAAGACAATTATAATGAACAAGGAAATATAATAATACTTTTATTATTGCCTCTAGGGCATATTTCCAACATGGAGGGCGCGCCCTACCCCCTTGGGCGCGCCCCCCTGCCTCATGGCCCCACCTGGCCCCCTCCACTTATTCCAGCACCCATCCACTTTGTCTTCCTCCAGAAAAAATCATCCCGTAGCTCAAACTCGTGTTCTTGCTCATTTTACTGCCATTTTTGATCTCCTTGCTCAAAGCTCCACTCACAAAACTGATTTGGGGGATTGTTCGGTATGTGACACCTCCAATGGTCCAATTATTTTTCGTTCTAGTGCTTTATTTATTGCAAATTTGTACTGCTATAGTGACCCTGTTCTTGATCTTGCATGTCAAATTTATATGGTCAAAAGTAGTTTTAATTCATGATATAGTCCCTAGGCACTTGTGGGAGTAGTTACTATCAATCTTGTTGAGTTTGGTTCACTTTTATTTTTGAGTCACTAAAAATTTCAGAAATTTTCAGAGAAAGAAAATGTTGTGGAGATTGTTGAGGGCTCCTCGAGCCAGGGTTCGAAGGAAAAGGAGAATGAGGACAATGAAAATCCCGATTACAGCCTTCCTCGCACCGCGGAGGTCCAACCTTGTTAATGGCCATGTGATGCATTCTTGAAGGTAGCCGGAATTTATGAGGATTTCTATTACTTGGATGAGAATGCAGACATCACCGACTTTATCCACGATAAGTGTGATACCTCCTACTCACTAATATTTTCGTGCAAAATTTTCATTTTCATGCTAGGAGATCACCACCTTCGGTAGATTTTTATTTATATGATGAGTTTAAGGAGATGTCACTCTATGATTTTTGTGAGATTTGCAAATTGCCTTTTGAGGGCAGCATCGTGGAACCACATCTTAGCGATGTGGGAGATTTTATTGATGAAATTACCATAGGGGAAAGGAGAAGAGTGTCAGATGCAAGAACTACTAGTATACATTTTCATGTTCTACGTTACTATGCAATATTCGCTAGTAGATGTTAAACTGGTCGCGGGAACAGTGAGGGCCTCAGTGCTCCTGACATTGCCATTTTGCCCCATCCTTTACTTCGTGATAAAACTTTCAGTTTAGGTGCTATGGTTGCTAAACGGTTGAGTCTAAACCGTACAAAGGGTCCTATTTTTGGAGGTATCTTTGCTTCATGTCTTCCTAAACATTTTGAGATACCTATTAGAATGTATGAGAAGGAAGAAAAGGTGCTGCCCACTGTTTACTTAGATTATAAAAGTATGGTAGCACATGATTTTCTTTGTTATGATAAGGAAAGGAGACTCATTTATAACCTGGTATTTAGTGAATATACTTGTCAGATTATTACCTTGTTTGCACCTTGTTTGTTTAATATTCATTCAGGCACATACCTCATCATTCCCGTGGACATTCATGCATACTGGGAGTGTACACGATTCCGAGTTCTGGAGACAGAGACATCACTTGATCCATATCAAGAGTCTATTTATCAGTGGGATCTACAGGAGCTCGCTAACCAGTGGAACCCCGAGGATCCTCCTCAGTACACTGGAGAGGACTACTTTGATCCATGGGCATAGACCAACTTAGGCCAAAAGCCTAAGCTTGGGGGAGTACGTATTTCTCACTGACATTACATTCATGTCCACACACTCATTCTAGTTGTCGGTTTTCATACCTTTTCATTATATTATCCATGCTAGTTTATTTTCTTTTCTTGCTTTCTTCTTGTGTGTTCGAAAAACTTTGAGAAAACCTAAAAAAAGTAGTTGTAGCTTCTAGCTAGTTTACTTTCCATGCTTGTAGTAGTAGTAATTAAACAAGAAAACCCAAAAAGATTTCTCGTTCTTCTTTTGCTTGTTGGGAGCTTTCCCGTGTAAATAGTTTTTCTCGTTCTTTGAAATTATTTTCTCTTCTTTGGGGGTCAAGAAGAGAAGACCACGATGAAAATGATGAGTGGCTCTCATATGCATTATTGTTGATCTAATAAAGAGCCCATATTACCTTGTCTTCTCCTTTGAATTAAATGTTTGCAGATTCCAGCTTAGTCCAATGCATGTGCACTATTATTATTATCCACACAGTTCGGTCATGCAAGTGAAAGGCAATAATGATGATATATGAAGAAATGATTGAGATGAGGAAAAGCTGGTATGAACTCGTCCTATCTTGTTTTTGTAAATATGATTAGTTCATCGTTCCTGATTCAGCCTATTATGAATGAAATATGTTTGCAATGACAATTAGAGATTATAGTTACTCATGCCATGCTTAATTAGCTAGGAGTTTATAATGGTTTACCTTGCGTGCCAACATGCTATTAAAATGGTTGTGATGTAGTATGATAGGATGGTATCCTCCTTTGAATGATTCGAGTGGCTTGACTTGGCACATGTTCACACATGTAGTTCAAACAAAATTAACATAGCCTCAGTGATATTTATGTTCAAGCCGTTTATATCCTACTCATGCTTGCACTCATGGTTGGTTAATCTTAATGCATGTTTATGACTGTGTCGCTCTCTAGTTGGTCGCTTCCAAGTCCCTTTCTAGCCTTCACTTGTACTAAATGGGAATACTGCTTGTGCGTCCACTTCCATAAACCCCAAAGTTGTTCCATATGAGTTCACCATACCTACCAATATGCGGTATTTACCTGCCGTTCCAAGTAAATTTGCATGTGCCAAACTCTAAACCTTCAAATGAAATTATGTTCTGTATGCTCGAATCGCTCATGTAGAAACTAGAGTTGTCTATATCTTCCATTCTAGGTGGGTTATTTTCACGATGAGTGGACTCTGCTCATCATTCACGAGAAAATGGCCGGTAACCGGGATGCCCAGTCCCATGCTCAAATCAAATCAAAATAATTTCAAACAAAACTCCCCCAGTATTGTAGTTAGTTGGACGGTACCCGTTGTTTCGGAACAGCCGTGAATGTGCTTGTTGCTGGTGGGGGAGTATCAACTATACCATTCTGTTTGGGAACCGCCTATAATGTATGTAGCATGGAAGATATCGAGATCTCTTGGTTGTTATGTTGACAATGAAAGTATACCGCTCAAAATATTATCTATCTCTGTTTCAAAACCCGAGCTCTGGCACCTCTGTAAATCCCTGCTTCCCTCTGCGAAGGGCCTATCTATTTACTTTTATGTTGAGTCATCATCCTCTTATAAAAGGCACCAGTTAGATAGCACCACTTTCATTTGTATGCATTATTATTAATTGATACTGAGTATGATTGTGACTAGATCTCTTTCACCAGAATTACAATGTCTAGTCAGTCCTTGATCTTCAGGGGTGCTCTGCATTTATGTTTTGCGGTCTCAGAAAGGGCTAGCGAGATACCATCTTGTTATATCATATCATGATTGTTTTGAGAAAGTGTTGTCATCCGAGATTTATTATTATTACTCGCTAATTGATTATGCCATTGATATGAGTAAACGTGAGACCTAAATGTTATTGTGAATATGGTTAGTTCATAATCTTTGCTGAAAACTTGAATGATGGCTTTACATATTTGCAACAACAAGATCAAATAGAGTTTGTAAAAGTTTTCTTTATCACTTTCAGTTGTCAACTAAATTGCTTGAGGACAAGCAATGGGTTAAGCTTGGGGGAGTTGATACGTCTCCAACGTATCTACTTTTCCAAACTCTTTTGCCCTTGTGTTGAACTCTAATTTGCAAGATTTGGATGGAACTAACGCGAACCGACGCTGTTTTCAGCAGAATTGACATGATGTTACTTTTGTGCAGAAATAGAAGTTCTCGGAATGACCTGAAACTTCACGGAGACACTTTTTGTACTTAACAAAAAATATTGGTGAAAGAATCAGGTGAAGGGGGCCCACACCCTGTCCACGAGGGTGGGGGCACACCCTACCCCCCTGGGCGTGCCCCTTGCCTCGTGTGTCCCATGGACCTCCACCTACCTCAACTCGAACTCCATATATTCATGTTCGGGGAGAAACAAATCAGAGAGAAGGATTCATAGCATTTTATGATACGAAGCCTCCGCCAAGCCCTGTTCTTCCCTGGGAGGGCTGATCTGGAGTCCGTTTGGGGCTCCGGAGAGGGGAATCCGTCGTCATCGTCATCATCAACTATCCTCCATCACCAATTTCATGATGCTCACCGCCGTGCGTGAGCAATCGCATTGTAGGCTTGCTGGACGGTGATGGGTTGGATGAGATTTACCATGTAATCGAGCTAGTTTTGTTAGGGCTTGATACCTAGTATCCATTATGTTCTAAGATTGATGTTGCTATGACTTTGTCATGCTTAATGCTTGTCAATAGGGCCCGAGTGCCATGATTTCAGATCTGAACCTATTATGTTTTCATGAATATATGAGTGTTCTTGATCCTATCTTGAAGGTTATAGTCACCTACTACATGTTATGATCCGGCAACCCCAGAGTAACAATAGTTGGGACACTTCCCGGTGATGACCGTAGTTTGAGGAGTTCATGTATTCACTAAGTGCTAATGCTTTGGTCCGGTTCTCTATTAAAAGGAGGCCTTAATATCCCTTAGTTTTCAATAGGACCCCGCTACCACGGGAGGGTAGGACAAAAGATGTCATGCAAGTTCTTTTCCATAAGCACGTATGACTATATTTGGAATACATGCGTACATTATATTGATGAATTGGAGCTAGTTTTGTGCCACCCTATGTTATAACTATTGCATGATGAATGACATCCGACATAATTATCCATCATTGATCCATTGCATACGAGCTCGTTTCATATTGATCTTTGCCAAGTTACTTTTCCGTTGCCACTGTTATGATTGCTTCAAAACTGCTACTGTTACTTTTGCCACTATTACCGTTACTTCCATACAACTTTGCTACTAAACACTTTGCTGCAGATATTAAGTCTTTCAGGTGTGGTTGAATTGACAACTCAGCTGCTAATACTTGAGAATATTCTTTGGCTCCCCTTGTGTCGAATCAATAAATTTGGGTTGAATACTCTACCCTCGGATATTCTGATCCCCTATACTTGTGGGTTATCAATTTTGCCTCAATTAGTGTTAGTGGCCTTCTACAAATTGTAATTTTGATACTGGCCTTGTATACAAAAAATAGAGGTAATAACTATTTGACTTCCTTCCCCATTGCGGTGATGTCGACGATATGTTGAACATTGTGGCTTTGGCGAAGTGCTTTCTATGGAGCACACCATTGAGGGAGACCACGGTAAGTCATTCGCAAGTGCCACCTGCAAGCCAAGACAACCGCCTTCTTTGCATCCAGGAAGTCCTTTGAACCAAAGGAGGCGTAAATGTACTACTACTACACAATAGCCTCATCCGTCGAGCTTAGTGCAGTAAGGTGGTTTCTCCAAGAAGTCGATGCAGAAGCCTAGTCAGCGAAGAGTGAAATGATGGTTTCTTTGTCCGTGCTTTGTGATTTGACGCCTCACTGCTTTGTGATTTGTGATAGAAGGGACAGGGGAGTAGACACTGTGCTCTATACTATACATGCGTCCAAGCACGGGAGAAAAAGGAGAGAGGTTGGGTTTTTCTATTCCTTGAATCAATCAATTAGGGAGCTTTGGTTCCCTCTTTTTGGCTTTGGTAGAACCCTCCACAATGGTTCCCATCGACGCCAAAAGCTATTTTCACATTTGGCTACACATTGTGGATGCCCTTAACCGTACCACTTCGTTTTGCTCCTGTGTGCTATCTATACAAATCATGATTATATTGATCTAAAAAACATATCAAGATTAGTAAAAAGGAGGTGATTTTGCTGTGCGGAAGGTGAGGGAGGTTTCTTATTTTTAGAGGATGTTGGAATGGCTGTTTGCTAACATGCGGTCCCACATGTCAACGATTTACCAAGCCGATCTGCATCCCACATGAGGCAGAACAATGGTAGAAGCAACACGTGGTTAACTTGAAGAAGATGAGGGAGAAGCGGATTCAGCAAGAGTGAAATGATGGTTGCTTCGTCCCTCCAACTCCTTTTTTTAGACTTCGTCCTCCTACTTAACCGTGATGTCGGTGTACAGAAGTAGGGGCTCTACTTTGTACCCCTTTACTTGTGCACGGGTAGTCGGAGACGCGCCTACGACCACACTTAGCAGGAAAGAGGAGGGAGGCCAAAGCCACAAGACAATCAAGCAACGCCAAGACCAGAAACACGAAGAGCAAGGGGGCGAGGTGGACTCCCCCAGCAAGAGCCTTGCCAGGGCGGCTTCCGCAGCCCCGGCAAGAGCCTTGCCGGGGCAACTTGCCCAACACCAGCGAAGTGCGCCACCCTTGAGCCCGAGCCTTCCAACATCATTAACCACATTGGAACCAAGGCTCTGGAGACACCTCCATGGTGGCATGCAGATCTTTGTGAAGATCATTAACACACAATATCAGATGAGGACTAGAAGACGACGATCCTTGGCAAGATCCTTTTCCAAGGAAACCCACGAGGCCTCCCGCAAGATCCTTTCCGGGGACGACCGCAGTGCCGCGGCAAGACCCTTGTCGGGCCCCAGCAAGACCCTTTCCAAAGACATCAACAGGGCCGCGGCCGGGCCCGCATCCGCCAAGGCTCCACCGTTGTTCCCATGCAGCTGCCAGCCCAGCAAGCAAGGCGAGCACCTGCGTGGCGACGTGCGGCCCCGAGGCCAACTCAGGAAGCACCTGCGTGGTGGCATGCAGGTCTTCGTGAAGATGCTGCCACCGTGCCAGCTCAGCCAGCCAGCCTACATGGCACTGCCCGCCTCGCTGGCCTAGATGCATGTCGAGGCAAGGTGAGGTGGCAACAAAGCGAGGGGACACCTCAGGGGCACATTTAATGCGTCTTGTCCCGTAATGACAGGCGATAAGCATAGCTACTGTGCCCTTTCCACCTCCTGTGTGCCATTGTGGCGCCTCCTTCGACTATAAAAGGAGGACCGAGGCATACTGGAGGGGGATTCGGCTCTTTTGAGCAAGTCACGCACCATAGCTAGCTCAAGAATACTGAAGTACACTCCAAAGCAGGACTAGGGTATTACGCGATCTCCGCGGCCCGAACCTGGGTAAACGATCTTTGTGCTAGCTCTTAGACCCACCCTTGTCACAACCCCGCGCCCGCCGGCCACAGTAGGGATTCCGTTGATCCCATAGGTGTCGTTCCCACTGACATGTGGGAAAGATGAAGCTTTGTGATTTGACGCCTCATTGCTCATTACTACGCCGGTGCGATGACCGGGGTGCTTCACACCTGCTGCTCTGCACTGTTATTTCGGTATGGCGCGTGGACCCGGTTGCTTGATGTCCCACATGTTGGTGAAAGGTACTATAACACTTATGAAAGCGAGTGATCCACTCTTACGATGGAGGAGTACACGACATGGCGGCCCAGTGAACTATTAATTGTACTGTAGTACTACTATAGTTTTGCTGTTTCGGACGATCCATTGATACAAACCCGATTAAATAGGCAAGGGCGGGATTTTTCCCGCGTGGTAGATGATACTAGCCATACATTTCAAAGGCAATTTTAATGTGTGCAAACTGAATAATTAAGTAACAATATGAGATCTAGTAAAACTAAAAACACATATGATTTATTGTGTTAAAGTGTAGTAGTAGTGTTGTATTGCATAGTTGTTAGATGTAACATGTGAGAACCTGTAGAGATGTACTTTTCGAGGGCCTACAGATAGAAATTGCGCATAAAGTGGATTAAAATTGCGCATGCAGTTCATGTGCATGCGTGTGTGTGTGTATAATCACCACACTAGCTCAGCATACCAATACAAGGCCCCCTTGTCTGTTTTGCCCGTGGTCATGACTTTGAACCACCGTCCAGTATTTTTTATCATTTGTTTTCATTCTTATACACTCCGACAGGTGGGCCCAATGGTAGTGTGATATTGTGATGCAACACTAGAGGTGCCACATGGAGCGTTTAACTGGTCAACTAGTGGTGTCTTGAACAGATACAGAGCTGTACGGTGAGCCCGTGACTATATAATAACCACAAAATGTAAATGGTGACCGTAGTGAGTGGATTCTGAAGTCCAATGTAAGTATCGTGCTTTCACTTCAAAAACAATGATCGTCATTGTATATATCGCAAGAGAAAGATGAAACATGAGTGAATGTGCTGGGGCGTACTTTTAGAGGACCTAGTTTGTGTGAGTACGTGAAAGGGGAGTAGAGGGGGTGTGTGTGATGGAGAAAGAGATGCTCTTCATTTCTCTTTATTATGACTAACTTTATATATGTTACAAAAATTCACAGTGCGGAATATATATCATTGGATGCACCATGCAATGCAAATTAACTTTCATACTATATATAACTTTGTAATGTTGTGTATATGTAGAAATTCCAAAATAAATTTTTGGCCACACTTTTGTGTGGTTTTATTCAAAGGGAATGTTGTATGCGAAGTAAACGTGAAGAGAGGACTTTTTAGACCAATGGGGTACGTGATAAGATGTAACATGTGTGTGTCATGGCAGAACATGATCACCTATGGGGCCATCAGCCCCTTGTGGTTCGGCGAGGGGGAAGGGCACATCGCACAAAGAGCAGATACCATGGAGCAGCACGAGAGGGACGACGCGGGTCATTTTTACCCAGGTTCGGGCCACTGTGAAGTGTAAAACCCTACTCCTGCTTTGGTGGATTGATGAGGGGACTATGGTAGGCGCGCAACGCTCGAGCCTGGCAAGGTCGCCTCGAAGAGAGCAGCTACGCACGTGGAGGTGTACAAGGGTCTGAATCCTCTCTTAGATAGCCATGGCCCTCCTTTTATAGGCTAAGGGGTTACCACAGTGGCAGATCAGTCATTTTCTAATGATTAGATAGCCAATAGTGCTATCATGCCTAACTCTATCAGTTAGGACAAAGTGCACTAAATGCACTGCTAGGTGTCACGCTAAGGATGCAGCCCGGCAAGCCTGCCACACCACTTAACCACCTTCTTATCTATCTGCATGACATACCTCTGGACGGGTGTCATACAGGGAGAATCTCATTTCCAAATGCTGCCACATGCCAAATGACAACCACTTAATCACTTGGGGGCTCGACACCGCACTAATAAGTGACTTGCATCTCTGTGCGGTCGAGCGGTGGAGTCTTGGCGGGGTGACATGCCCTCGGCGGCCCCGGCAAGACTACGGGGGAATCTTGGGGCTCGCCCTTGGTGAGGTCTTGACCTGACCAGGCTCACCTGCTCGGCAAGGGAGGTTTTTCCTTAGTGATATCTTGTTCCTTTGGCTTGTCTTGGTCTTCTTGATCCACCCTTTGATTCCTCAGAGAGCTATCTCTCTGGCTTGCTCTTATCTTCGATGCTTGGTGTTGTTGTAACTTTGCCCTTATGCATGTGTACAGTTTGGGCAACATACACAAAGGTTTGTTGCACCGACAGGAGCCCTCGGGCCTGGCCTGAACGTGTTGTTGAGCACCATTAGGGTAGACCCTATCAGGTACATAGGCAGAGGCATGCGGTAGCTCTCCTCTTGATATTTCACTTGCTTCTTCATTAACATGTGCTTGAGTCAGTTTCTGGTTTTCCCGCGTGTCGTCCGAGACATCGTGGGGAGGATTTATGCAATGATTCATGGGCTGCCCACGTCCCACGCCCACGGGGCGGTTACTACCATCCCACTAGTTACCCGCTCTTGTCATTTCCACCATGTATGCTGCATGCATTGTGCAGGGTTGGTGGCGGACACAGAGGGCGTGGGAATGAGTGCCATGGCAGAAAGCCAGGCGCCATGGATTGGCGCAGGCGGACGGTCTTGATTTTGTGTGCTATTGGTGATGCAGAGGATTCGGATTGGCTGAGCAGGGCGGTTGCCCCCCTAGGTTAGGAGCCAGCCCAGGCCCTGTTTGCCTATAAAAGGGGTCGTGGGTAAGGTGCTTGCTCACACCCACCTTCTCCTTCTCTGTCCTGATATTCTCTCTCCACCATGGTAAGGGGGAGAGGGCATGGTGGTACCCCGGTTTTGGCAATGAGAGTTTCTGCACGACAACTCCTCCCACCTCCCGCTGGGGACGCAGGGGTGGAGCCTAGCGTCAGAGTAGGTGGTAGAGGGCGAGTGCATGGCCGTCATGGTGCTCGAGGACGAGGAGGGAGGGGCGGTGCCTTGATCGCTACCCCTCCAGTTGCCATGGGTCCGAGTGAAGGCCACGCTGGGGACCAGCCACTGGAGTTCATCGTCAAGCTGTGGGGGCCCCCATGCAGTCGCTTTCGGCTTCCATCTCCATTTTCAAGGGTGATGGAGGTTGAACAGCCGTTGGGTCTGAGGTTGCACATGAGGGGCTGCTATAATGGCAGCATGCGGGTGGACGTAGAGTCCCCTACACCTCATGTCATGCTTCTCCGGCGTGGCTGGAAGAATTTTTCTTGTGCCCATAGCTTGGTAGCGGGGCACTTCCTTCACTTCAAGTTAATGGATGCCACCCTACTCTCCGTCAAGGTCTTCTGGTATTAGGGTGCTCGCTTAGGGTGCTGCATGGAGAGATCAACTAATGACGAAAGCCCCTCCTCGAGCGATAGCGACGAGGTGGACAGTGACGGCTAAGATGTTGGATCCTGTGGGGAGGACGACGGCTGCGACTCTGGCTGAACACCAGCCGAACCATCACCGTCAGCCGGTGGCACCACCATCTGCACGTGCATCTCCTCCCCGGCAAGGAGATTTGTCGGGGTGTTGGGTGTGGGTGGCGTCTTTGCCTCCTCCAACAATCTTCCAACTGGATGCCAGTGGGCTTCCTCGTGGACTCCGGCTTCGTCCTTCCTGCCGGTGTCCATGTTGCCGTTCCCTGCTGGCCCTGGTGGCGGTAACCAGGGCATCACCTAGCCGCTCTCCACATCTATAACCTTTGTCCGTGCCCTCCCGATCTTGTCAGGCTACTTCCCACAGGCCCTGACACAGTCAGGCTAGGAGGAGAGGGACGAGAAAGGGATTACGGGGCACTTATCTTTTTTTCTGTCTAAAACATGTAGGCATTTGCCAAACGGTAGTCTTAAATATGTAATCTGTTTTATCCATGTTCGTGCTTTGTAAGATTTGTACTTGCTTATCCGCATATTAATGAAAAAGACAAGCCTTGCCGGGTACATGCATGTGCATGTATTCTATCCATGCAGAGGAGGAACGCCTCTATAATTTTAAGTAAACAAGTTTCCTCGGGAAGCTATCTTGCCGGTGCCTTCCATTGTTGCCGCGGGGCCTGGCCTACCAGGCTTAAAATTATGGAAGGAAACCGGCCCCTTGTCAACCCTCCTCTTTGAAATGTTAGTACAACCTTCCTGACTGAAGCAACATTCGGATCAAAGGATGGGAGCACAAATGTTTCAAAGGTGACAAGGTTTCTCTATGCACAAGTTTTATTCTTACAAAGACATGTATGGATAAAAAGAAAAATTATCTGTTTGGCTTGTCGAGGGTCAATATGTGAGTTTGTTTTCCGTCTCTCCTTCCCAGGATCTAGTCTGCGGCAAGAGTCCTATAGTTAGTGCATGGAAAAACATGGCAGCATATGACCTCATCTAAATGATCATGGCATGCTTATGCTAAGCTAATCATGCATGCATGTTGTTTTTAGGGCGCCAGCGGTTCATGCCAGGACTCCAATCATAAGTCACACCGATCTAGCATGTAACACATCATATCACTTTGCGGCCTCGCACATGGTATCCCCACGGCTGCAGCCTTACCTTGGCCAGGACCGTTTGCGCCTTTTGGCTCACGTATATGATTGTGTTGCTAGCATCCATATGACAGAGAACCCGGGCTGACATGACTAGTCATAAACCCAAGGTGGCACAAACTTAATGGGACACGCATTCGTAACCCAGCAATGAACGTGTCGGTCATCAACATATGAACCCAAGTCGTAGCAAGCTACAAAGACTTAAAGGAACAATGCGTGACATTTCCCCAACGGGACAGACAAAGGAACAAAGAAGGATACATGCCGGCCAACCAAAGTGTTTCGGAGCAGTAGTGAACTACCATGGCTCCGTGGAAGCACCAGGAGACATTTCCCCATAAGGAAGGCTACCAAGAATAAACAACTAGGTGTCGGATCCCACACATAGCAATACACGTTACATGTAAGCATAACATGCAAGTATACAATGTACAACATGGCATCAAAACATAACACAACAACTCATATAGATAAAGGCCTAGAAGAGCCATCATAACATTTATTACAAGTAGTAGGTCTCATGACCCTTCACACAAAGTCATACAAGCCAACCCGAAGCATAAACATGTCTGAGTACAGACAACTGAAAAGAGAGAAAGCTAGAAAGCATATTTATCTACAAGACCCTCCATAGGAACCAGACCCCTGTCTGGGCTCCCCAAGCTAATTGTCAAAGCCCACGTGAAACTACTAGTGAGAACGAAGTCTTTCTGCAAAAATATAAATTAAGCAAACGTGAGTCCAAATGTATCCAGCAGGACTTACATTAGAACTAGCTACATATGCATTAGTATCAACTAGCGGGTTGTGGGGTTTAACTTCGGCAAGCCATCTTTGACTGTGGCTATCCTGAACTAGGAATGCAAGTAATTCCTTTGAGGTGGCGCACACCAGTCCACATATTCACCATATCAATACACCACTATGGATCCACTCCCGTCTCCCTACAAGAAGGCCATCCATAGCACTCACGCTTATCTTGCGCATTTTAGAGTATCCACTTCAAGTTATCTATGAACCATATAAGCATTCCAAGTAGTCCATATCTACGGATGCGGCTATTCGAATAGATGATATTACCCTGCAGGGGTGTACTTCTTCACACATGCTCTCACCACTTATCACCGTTTACACGACATGTACTCAGCAACCTTCAAGCGAAAGCCCAGCAAGGGTGTCGGCCACGACCTGACTAACTGCATGAGACTCTAGTCCAGGTTTATCGCCTACTTGAGTTACATCCGCAAGGAAGTCCGGCCAAGGTTTCCACTACGGCCCCAAATGATGTGATTAGGGTTCCAAGCCCACCATCTGGGTGCCACTTGGTACACCGTGCCATTGTGCCTAGTCTGTCCCAAGCCCACTTGTCGGTTGCCACTTGGTAGACTACTAACACAACCTACAAACACCAGAAAAAAGTTGCAACTCGTGGACAGAGATCAAGGCGATTAATAAGTCGAGAGAGCTTGGAGTGCCTAGAGCCCAATGTGTGGTAGTAACTGTCTTGGATCACAAACACAAAACTCAGGTCCTGAGAACGGTTTCAGTGAGACAACCCACCATGTACTCCTACATGGCGTCTCATCACTACCTTTAACAAATCATGTTCACACACTTAGCTCTCAATAGTAGGACATGTTCATCACCATCCCAATCCATCCCATATGGATCAGACCTGACACAACTCTAAGCATTGCGGGCATAACAAGCAAGCATGAATGAGTAGGCACATCATGGCTCAAACAATTCCTACTCCGCTAGTGGGTTTCAACTATTTACCGTGGCAAAGGCAGGTCATGCAAAGGAATGGGGTTCAACTACCACAACATGTAACAGTTGAGTCGTTGTTTTCCAAATGCAGTAAAGGAGAGCAGGATCGAGAGAGTGGGATTGTACTGGAGTGATCAAAGAGGGATTTCACGGGTATGCATTGGTGCTAAAGACACGGTTTTTAACCCCTTTCCACGACGGCATTTGGAACCGTCGCCAAGTGAGTGTGGGCGATAGAGGGGTCCTTCCCACATGACCCAGGAACCGTCGGGGATATGGAGCCATGATCCAGAGGCCTTGCAAAATGTAACTGTGTGCGATGCAACACACACTAAATTCTTTCGCACGTGTGGGATTGGTGATTAAATGTTCCTATTGACTCAGTGAAACCAAATGGTGTGTTGTAGTGAACCGTTTGGGAAACAGTATGTAAGGCACACGGGCCAACATATGAACTGTGTGCGATATGTGCCCCATCGCACACGGTTTTCTGCAGAACCAGTCTGCCATGCAGGACTCCATCACACACGTTTCCCAACAATTATTGTGTGCGAATGTTCTATCACAAATGGTTCAGGAGCCCCTTCGCACACATATAAGTGCAATAGACTTTTTGTGATTTGTCGTGTATCACCGTCGATTGCGGCAAGAGTGACGTGTGCTTTTCATTTGGGATCCCACACATTTCCTGAAAAAATTACGGCTAGGATTGTATTTTACATTGGGCACGGTTTACTTCGAGCTCTCGTGTGCGATACCGTGATATAAAATGGTTACGGAGACCCTACGCACACATAGTAGCACTTCAAATCATTTTTGATCTGCTATGTATCAGCGACGATTTCGCTACGATTGACGTATGCTTTCCGATGTGGATCCCACACACTCATTTAGTTGAACCGTGTGTGGAGCAATTGCCAGGTTAAACAAAATATCCCATTTTGATTCGACACACAAAATGCAAATTCGCCATAATATTCAATTGAAAAAATTGTGTCCATAGGAAGAACATTCATCAGATTTCGCAACAATTGCAATTGAACATATGGTAGCTAAATTCCAATGATTTGTCCACACATATATGCATTACATAATTAATCATAGTGTATGAAATACGAAGACCTCATCAGATCGAAAACAATGGATCCATGCGTTTATGTTTAGCGGCTAACTCTTACTCAATGTTTCAAGAGAACGCATGCTGGAATCTTCATTATCGCCAGTTCGATTCATGTAGTGATTCAGGAAGAAGTGGCTGGTAAATCTCTGAACTATCACAATTCACCAGCCGGGAGCGGTTCAGGGGTCCTCGATTCTAAGATGAGCTGCAGTATTTTTAAGATCAGAATGTGCCATATGAGTGGAGTAGAAGATATTAATTAAGATAGACTTACTGGTACTAATTCACAAGGATCGTCACAACTATCAACAGATTTGCAGATGGAGATCATGTGTTTGCAAACATAGTATCCACAAAGGTTGGTCCCTGCTTGTTGCTGAGGACACTAAATTTTTTTGTACATAATTAGTCATGTACTTGTCCTTTTAGGAACAACCTAACCGGTGTTAGATGTATTACTTTTTCTTTGGACAAAAATAGAGAGAGGTTTATTTAGAAGCTTGAACATTTGACTAGCGTAAGAAAAGGTATTTGCACTATTGGATAAATTTTCCGAAAATAACGGATTTCGGTGTGTTGCCGGAGAAACGATCTCGTGCCGCATAGGTAGTTCCCTCTTGAACAGGTTCCCTGGTTTAGTTTTCCACAATGCGAGCACACTGCAAATGAACTTGAATTTTCACAACATCAATTATTGAACCAGATATGAATGCAAATTAATTTCAACAACATAGAATTCAATACCTATCCATGAATTGCTGAAGATGTGTCAGATCCTCAATGTTTGTTGACTCTCTAAGAGAATCCATGTAATAAACTGTGCTCTTGTTTGGAACAATGAATACCAATATCCAGTGATCACTACATATTAAGAAAGCCATGAACTTACGAATTATGTCGAAATCTAAAAGACAATCAGTGTATGTGTGGTTGTTTACTTGACTTACCATTCATGATATGGCAAGAGAAATGATTTTGCATGGGACGTGTTTTTGAAGAGATGGACGACTGTGTTAATGGCCCAGTCCCGTAGGTCCTTACCATCTAATGTTGTGCCATTTGCTATTGCAGGATCTATGAAATACACACTCGCCCTTTTTCGTCTCTGCGTGTTCAATCCCTTGAGAGGAATAAAATGCAGTTAGTTGTCTATCATTTACAGCCTTGTATGGATAAGTCGATCAGAGTTTGTTAAGTACGTACAAAATCAGGCATCTAACAAGGGTGGCATCAAGCTCGTTGGAGTCGAAGAAGAGATGTAAGTGCTCGAAGCTCACATTGATAGAAATAGCATCATGTCGGAAATGATCTCTGTTGTAGTGGACTAGCAAACCATGATGACCTACTGCCATTTGATCCATGCAATATTCATGTAACTCGCGGCAACTAGAGCTGCACTCATCAAAGTATTCGCCAACAAGAAATGGCTGGCCATGGACGTAATTGCATGCTTCAAGTACGTCTACTTTACTTATAGCAAGCAACAAATCTACTTCTTCATCATCCATGCTGTCAGAAATAATATTACTCCCCGATTCGAACAACCTGCTACTAACTTTGTTCTGGGCAATGAGTGGTTTAAGTAAGAGGTAATCGTTCTCTTTCCTCTTCGCTCTCCCGCCGCACTTCCTTGCGGGTGCAGCCTTTTTGGCCGCTTCCTTCTTGGTACTTGAAGCCTTTCTGGCGGAACGTCTGGTTGGCTGCAAGGTAGACTGCGGAGTAGACAGTGAAGCTTCGATGGACTTCTTAGCAGACGGTTTATCTATGTCGGGCCGCTGATCTGGCGGTGCTGCTGTGATGGACTGCAGGGCTATAGCAGCAGAGGCATCGGATTGCTAACCATGCATTGAAGCTATGTCAGGTTTCAGTGCAGGTGGTGCCAACTTGTCGGTGTCCTAAGGAGGCCGTTCCAACGCATTGGTTTGCTGAGCAGGAAGTGCTGACGCATTGGTATGCTGATCACGCAATTGTGGACCGACAGACTGATGAGCAGTCGGTTCTGGACCTACAGACTAATTAGGAGGTGGTTCCGAAGCATCAGACTGCATAGCAGTCCGTTCCACCAAGTTGGCCTACTGAGCATGTGCTGCAGCTGGGTCTCCCCCCGCTACTTCAGCGGCCGGCATCTGAACCGGTGGTGTGTCTTCAGCAGTTGTTGGCCTTGCCATTGGCTTCTCTGGGGCGAAGGATGACATGGCATGTACGGCACAAAGTCGGGCTAGCTGATCACAGGTTGATGCATCAGCCGTCGACGAGTACTAGGTTCTTTGGGGGAAGCACGCGAGATCTTTCGTGACAAGGAGAGTGTCACCCATTGAAGGGTGACATTGGTTGCTCTTGGTGGGTCTTCAGGGATCTCATCGATGAACTCTATTTCCTTTTGTGGCCACTGGATGTGATGTAACAGTGTTTCTCCCAAGGTCCTTTGCTCATCAAAGTCTCCTAGGACATTCTTCAGGGAAAATTCATTGAATCCAGGCTTTACTTCAGTCATGTAGCACTTCACACAACCCGACTTCAATGGCGCATTGTCCAACAAGAGGCCCTCTTCCAAGAAGGGTGGGCAAACGCAGGCTGTTGCACATTTTAATGTACCTTCATAATGTCTAAGCACACCCTTCAGTCTGTCTTTCATTCCAGATAGATCAGATATAGCATCATCATGAGCAGCTGCAGTCTCAGTGTCACTGGGGCCACCTGATGCACAGCTACTCTTGTGCGGTGTTGTCGCGCAATAAGCAACATCCTCCATGCCTGCCTCCCCTCCCATCTACCAACCATCTGTCAGTGTTAGTCTTCTGCATCATCATTGACTCCCCAATATCCTTTCAAACAGTCGGATACATGTCCTTCCTCAACCATTCATACAATTCATTCTGCTTCATTTCACTGCTTGCTTTTTTCATGTTGAGCCTCTCTTCTTTGCTGAGTGTGAAAGCCCTCTTGTGCGGGACATTAACACCTATACCCCTTGTACGGCCAGGGGGCTCTCTTGTTTCCAGAGCATCGGACAGAATGTCACATGACCCTGAGTTCCTGTAGAACCTTCTAGGGATCTTGGAAGCCTTTAACATCACTTGATATAGTTCTTCATCATGTGAGTTCTCAAAGTAATAAGATCCATCATCACACCTCCTTGCACGTGCCCACAAGTAGCATGTGGCGCGTTCACCCCTGATTTCACTAAAGGACGATTTCCACCCGCTGCTACTGCTTCTTTGTCCTCCTAGTCCCATATCGGCTTCATGTCGTAGTATCCTGCCACACCCATATGGTGGGGGTGTGTGTTCTTCTTCTAAAGTTCCGATTGCTTGGCACTCTTCTCAGCAAACTCTTTAGTTTCCCTAACCCTTTTGAATTATGCCCAGTCTGCCTTTGTAATTTGGGGGTATGTGGGGATTGGGTCCTTGCCTTAACTCAAGTACTTCTTGTACATACGTGCTTCTAGTTTCTCCAAGCATCCCTAGCCTTCTTCAGTGCAGCGTGTTCCACCTGCATTCTCCACTGCTCTGGAACGTTGAAGTGATCCATGATCTCCCGGACTCCGTCGCCGTGTTTCTGTGTCAGCCTTCCGAAACCCCGGCAGATTAATGTTGAGCCTTGCCCTGCCAACAAATACACAAACACTCCTGAACCTCATGCGTGCTTTATTTGGTTTAGTTGGAGCCCAAGGCTTTAAATCGATCTCGGTTACTTCATATACACCTTTAGGCTGGTGTGTGGGCTTTCTTGGAGCGTTCCTCCGTGTCCTGACCAGAAGGGTAATTGCTGCAGCTCTATCCCATTCAAGATTACTTGATCCCTCACCATCTGCTGAAGACATAGGGTTGTCGGAATCAGATGAAGATACATCGCCTGAAGCATGAATGTTGTCGCTTCTAATCGGCATCTACAGAGAACACATGTGAAACTGTAACGCCCCGAGACCGATGTGCCAGTTGTCCTCCAGTTATTCGTTGTCGTTGCCATGTCTTTCGCTTGCGTGTTGCCTCTTGCCATGTCATCATTTGCTTTTTTTTCATGTCATCATGTGCATCTCATTTTGCATACATGTTCGTCTCATGCATCCGAGCCTTTTCCCCGTTGTCCGTTTTGCAATCCGGCGCTCCTATGTCCTCCGGCGTCCCCCTTTTGCCTCTTCTCTTGTGCGGGTGTTAAACTTTCTCGGAATGGCCCGAGGTTTGCCAAGCGGCCTTGGTATAGCACCGTGAACCGCTGTCAAGTTTCGTGCCATTTGGAGGTCGTTTGGTACTCCAACGGTTAACCGGGTAACCGTAAAGCCCTCTTTGAGTTGCAGCCCAACACCCCTTCCAAAGTGGCCCAAAACCCACCAAACTCCCCTCCATGCTCTCGGTCGTTCGATCACGATCGCGTGGCCGAAAACCGCACCTCATTTGGGCTCTCCTAGCTCCCTCTACCTATAACTTAGCCTCCCCCTCCGAAATTTCGGGTCCAAACCCTCCAAACCCTAGCCCGCTCTCTCAAGCGCCACGGACACATCCGGACGGAGCGGACATGTCCAGCCGCCACGCCCAGCGAATCGCCGTCCGCCACGTGGCGCCCGCGCCGCCGCCGCCGCCGCCCGAGCCAGGGGAGGCCCATGCTGCCCGCTCCCGCTCTGCCGCCGCCCGCGCCTCTGCTGCCGCCCGCCGCCGCCGATCGCCGCCGACCTCCGCCGCCCGGCAGTGCGCCCCGCGCCTGCGCCTCATGACCGCCCGCCCGCGCGCTGGCGCCCTGCCGCCCGACCGGTGCCGCCTCCGCGCGGCGACCTTCTCCACAGCAGCCGGCGAGGAACCAGCCCGCCGCCGCTGGTCGCCGCTCGCCATTTTCGCCGCCGGCGCCGCCATCGCCGCCGCCCTCCGGTCCTCAGCGCCATCGCCCGGCCCGGCAGCGCCGCCCAGCCCGCTCGCCTCCGCCGCCGCCCGCTCCGCCACCGGCGCCGCCGCCCCTCGCCGGCCTCCTCCGACCTCCTGTGCTCCGGCGAACACCGGCCGTCCTCGACTTCCGCGCCGAACCCTAGATCCAGATCTGGGAGGTATAAAAATGCCCAAGTCCCAGATTTTTTGCATTTTCATGCCATATTCATCATGTCACATCTTCGCACTCGTAGCTCCGTTTTGCGCGTGTAATATGTCATATTGTTCGTCTCGACGAGTACTTCATTTCATTCCATTGCGTCATTTTCATTTGAGCTCATCTTGATGCCCGAAATGCTGTTGGAAGAGTGCATGTAGTTGTTAATCTCTTTGGCCGTTATAACTTCTTTGTTTTATCATTTTTGCCATGATTTATGTGTGCATCCTATGAGGTTGAGCTCTACATGAATGTTGAACTATGCCATGTCATCTTTCAAGAGGTGTTGACCTTGTATTTTTGTGAGTTGTGTGCTGAGTGTATCGAGCTTGTAAAGTAGGGTAGTTGCTGTTGCTGTTTTCCTGACAGATTCTGTTATATTTTGTTGCTATGTTAACATGCTTCCACTAATCATTCTATGCATAATCTGGAGATGCTCTATAAACATGTTTTTATATACATGTCTTGCTCTATCCATTCTTGCCCTTGGTTGCAATTATAGCCTGCTGGAACATGTTTATATCTTGCTCCAAAGTTGCTTGAAAATGTTGTTTGTCAGCCTATTAACATTAAGTTCACTTGTTCCCATGTGTTTTCCTAGTGATCCATGCACCCTATGAACTTGCTCTTGCCATGCTTAGCTTCATAAACATGCCTTCTTACTGTTGGTTGCCTTGCCATGCCATGTATTGCTCTGTGATGAGTGGTTCGAGCTCACGAACATGCCTACTTATTGTTGTTCCTGCCATGTACGAATCTGTAATATAACTTGCCATGTTTACATGGGTGCCATCATATTTTCCGTGCCTTTTTGGCTCATGGTCAGTAAGGGTCTTTTGATATATGCAATTAGTAGATTCATGCCATGCCTTTGTTTGCTATTATAAGTTCCTGTAACATGTTGTTTGAATGCTCTAAACATTGCAACCTGATGTTATTTCTGCTAAAGTCTGAAACTGTTATTATTTGCAATATCTCCATGTGTTTTTGAGCATGTTCTAGTTGTTTCTGGAGATAGCTCAGTGTTCATGTTTTGTTATGCTTTACGTGTACTTCATGCCCATGCCTTTTGTTATTATGTTGGGGTGCTGTAGCATGTTGTTTTGATGCTTGCAAGATGCCTAGCTGCTGTTATGGACAGATTGTTGTTATGACTTGTATAGAGTATGTGTTTCACCGTTGCTCCGTTTTGAGTGTGTTCTATAAGAAACTTGCTTGTTTTTGCATGTAGCTTCATATTATCATGTTGCATCCTTGTTTTGAGGTGTTTGCTTGATGTTTGGGTGCATTTTGCATCAATGCCATGTTTAACTTGATTTGCTCATATCATCTAGGCCGTAGCTCCAAATCTAATAAACTTTATATGTAACTTGACTAGAATTTCGTGTAGATCATCATGGTGCATCCTAACTTGCTGTTTAACAACTTGAACATAAGGTTTATTCAGTTCTGGACTAATTTCGAAATATGCATATGAGGACTTACCGGAATTGTTATATGTTGTTTCCGGCCTCATTTAAACTTGCCTTGATGTGTTGTTCTTGTTTGCATCATATCTTGCCATGAGTAGCTTCATGTAGCTTCGTCATGCATCATGCTTGTTGTGCATCATGCCGTGTTCATGTGTGGTGTGTTTACTTTGTTGTGTGCTTCTTCTCGATAGTTCCCGTTTCGTTGCGATCGTGAGGATTCGTTCGTCTACGGTTGGTTCGGCTTCATCCGTTCATCTTCTTCATGGACTCGTTCTTCTTCCTTGCGGGATTTCAGGCAAGATGACCGCTACCTTGGATCTCACTACTATCATTGCTATGCTAGTTGCCTCGTTCTTTCGCTATGCTGCGCTACCTATTACCTGTTTGTCCAGCCATCCCATATTGCCATGAACCTTTAACCTTTGACACCTTTCCTATGCAAACCGTTGTTTATCTATGTTACCGCTTTGCTCAGCCCCTCTTATAGCGTTGCTAGTTGCAGGTGAAGTTGAAGATTTCGCCATGGTGGACAGGATTTTGGTTGGGATATCACAATATCTCTTATATTATTAATGCATCTATATACTTGGTAAAGGGTGGAAGGCTCGGCCTTATGCCTGGTGTTTTGTTCCACTCTTGCCGCCCTAGTTTCCGTCATACCGGTGTTATGTTCCCGGATTTTGCATTCCTTACGCGGTCGGGTGATTTATGGGACCCCCCTAACAGTTCGCTTTGAATAAAACTTGTCCAGCAAGGCCCAACATTGACTTTTACCATTTGCCTCACCTAGCCCTTTTTCCCTTGGGTTTCCGAAGCCCAAGGGTCATCTTTATTTACCCCCCCGGGCCAGTGCTCGTTGTGAGTGTTGGTCCAAACCGTCGACCGCCGGTGTACTGGGGGCAACTCTGGGCTGACCTCTACGGAAGTTTGGACAATCCGGTGTGCCACGAGAACGAGATATGTGCAGCTCCTATCAGGATTTGTCGGCACATTCGGGCGGCTTTGCTGGTCTTGTTTTACCATTGTCGAAATGTCTTGATGTACCGGGATTCCGAGACTGATCGGGTCTTCCTGGGTGAAGGTGTATTCCTTCGATGATCGCGAGAGCTTGTCATGGGCTAAGTTGGGACACCCCTGCAGGGTATAAACTCTCGAGAGCCATGCCCGCGGTTATGTGGCAGATGGGAATTTGTTAATGTCCAGTTGTAGATAACTTGACACTTGATCCGAATTAAAATGCATCAACCGCGTGTGTAGCCGTGATGGTCTCTTCTCGGCGGAGCCCGGGAAGTGAACACGGTTTCTGTGTTATGTTTGACGTAAGTAGGTGTTCAGGATCACCTCTTGATCATTGCTAGTTGACGACCGTTCCGCTTGTTCTCTTCTCGCTCTCATTTGCGTTTGTTAGCCACCATATATGCTTAGTCGCTGCTGCAACCTCACCACTTTACCCCTTCCTTTCCCATTAAGCTTTGCTAGTCTTGATACCCATGGTATTGGGATTCTTTGAGTCCTCGTGGCTCACGGATACTTCAAAACCAGTTTGCGGTGCCTATGTTACCCGGCGGTGGCGCAACCAAGCTCAAGGAGGAGCTCGTTGAAGATCTTGCCCTTTGTGTTGTTTCGATCTAGTTGATCATGAGTGGAGCCCAGTTGGGGTCGATCGGGGACCTTTGTCGCATTTGGGGTTCTTCTTTTATTTTGGTTCCGTAGTCGGACCTTGATTGTATCTGGATGATGTAATGCTTTATTCATGTAATTGTGTGAAGTGGCGATTGTAAGCCAACTATGTATCTCTTTCCCTTATGTATTACATGGGTTGTGTGAAGATTACCTCACTTGCGACATTGCTTTCAATGCGGTTATGCCTCTAAGTCGTGCTTCGACACGTGGGAGATATAGCCGCATCGAGGGCGTTACAGAAACTCAGGAAAGGAGGATAAGCATAAAACTAACAAATTGGTATCAAGGTGTCTAAACATGTCATGCAATAATTTAGAAAATGTACGGCTTATTTGTTAAGTTTGTGTGACTCGGGCACCCGTGATGTATAAATCGGCAGTAACTTATTGGAACAAATACAACTTATATGTACTAGTTAGGAAGGTTGATAATGATCATATATACGCTCTCCGTTATTTTATAGCCAATTTGGGAACACGCAGAATGAAATAGGAAGAGGGATTGCAAGGAAATATGCCTCACCGTGATGGAGATCAGTAACTAACATGCTTCTTAATGCAAACCCGGCCGGAGCACACGAGAGGCGAGGGTTACAGGATCGATATGCTCGAGGGTGGCTGGCAAGCAAATGAAGACGGCGAGGCGCGGGCAGCCAAATATTTGGAATGGCAGTGGAGGTAGGCTTTACGCCGAAGAGCGGGCACATGTCCAGGGTGAGCATGCCGGTGCCAGAGAGGGTTCTGCTGTGGATCTGCGGGAGGGGGGCTGTCGATGGAGATTGGGTGGACTAGTTGAGTGAAACGCGGTCGGTCGGTGGGGGGGGTGTTGGCGGCCTAGGTGAAAAGGGTGAAAAATATCCCCGGTCGCCACGCGGAAAGGCCTATGCAAACGATTGCCTCTAAGCGCTCATGTGCACAAAGAGATAATTTTGTTTGAAATGAAGACATACTAATTTTGAAATGAAGACATGAGTTCATCGTTTCGCCTCTAAATTTTTCACACGTTAAGCAATCACCATTATACCACGGGTTTGATTTGCTGGCGCATTTCAGGTCTCGTGTTCTATATTTAAGACATTTTTCAGCATTTACCGTGCATTTTGGCACATAAATCAAATCCTAGCCGGACTGCATTTCCTGTCAAAAGGGATGAGGATTGCCGTTCGATCTGGGAGCATCCAACAATGCAGACGTACGATCCGTGGGTTTGGGTTCTGGCCAATCAGAATGCACGAATCAGATCACGCGCGTAGGGGGGCATCGACCATGGTTTGATAGGCACACTACTTTCGTGAGTGAACCGTGTGCTATTTGAAAACATTTACATGAACTAACAACATATTTTCGTTTGAATGAAAACAAAAGTTCATTGTTTCGCCGCGAAATTGTTTTCCATAGTAAGAAATCACCATTGTGCCCTACGGTTCGATTTTCTCATGCTTTTGAGGTATCATTTGCTTTATTTTAGTCGTTTTCTATAGTCTCAACTACACGTGGGTGCTAGCTAGAAATATCATTTGTGTGTCGCTTTTTGAGTTTTCATTCATTGTTCGAGAAACGGGGAAAAAATTCAAACAGTTCGACCACAGGGTGCGGCCAGAGGCATATGCCTTGTTGGTATTATAATTACATGAAATGCATATAGAGTCTAGAAATAACGAAAATCAGTGTGTCACCGTGGCGTGCTCTCGGGATCACATGGAAAATTGTTGGTAAAGATGGCACAAGTTTTGATGCTCACACTATCTAAATCGGAGCATCTCACAAGAAGGACCACAGTTTCCAAAAGGAGACGTGACACTTCAGACTACAATCGTCAATGACTACATCATTCTGCCTCGAATTGTTTCCACGGTAAAAAATCACGTATATACCCAAGGTTTGATTTTCTGGCCCATTTCAGGTCTCGTTGCTATATTCAAGTCATTTTTTTGCACTTACCTTTCATTTAGTGCATATAATTAAATTCAAAACTGTTCTACAACTACATCTGGGTGTTAGTTAGCAAAGAAGGTTTACAAATCATGTGTGTGTCGCATTGCGAGTTTTCATCCATTTTCTGAGAAACGGGGAGAAGTTTCAAACATTTCGGCCGCGAGGTGCGGCCACCGGCATAGCCCTAGTTGGTATTTTATTTACTGTGAATTCAGATGGAGTCCAGACATCATCGAAACCGGTGTGTGCCCATGGTTGGCACAAGTTTTGATGATCTCTCCTTCCAAACTGGAGCATCTCACATGAAGGACCATGGTTTCCAAAAGAAGTCGTGTCAATTCAAACTCCAGTGGTCGGTGACTTCATCGTTTGGCCTCATAAAAATTTCCACGGTAGGCAATCACCATTATACCACGGGTTTGATTTTCTAACACATTTCAGGTATCGTTTTCTCTATTTAAGAAATTTTCTAAATTTAACGTGCATTTTGTGGATATAAATAAAATCACAACCAGAAATGCACGTGTTGTCGAAAGTGATGAGGATTGTCGTTCAATCAAGGAGAATCCAATGGTGCAGACGTACGATCCGTGGGGTTTTGGTTCTGGCCAATCAGAACGGACGAATCAGATCGCGCGCGTGGCAGGGGGCATCGGCCACCGTTTAGTGGACACACGGCTTTTGTGAGTGAACCATGTGCTATTTGAAAACGTTTACATTATCTAACAACATATTTTTGTTTGAATGAAAACATGAGTTCATCGTTTCGCCTCCAAATTTTTTCCATGGTAAGAAATCACAATTGTACCCTATGATTCGATTTTGTGGTACATTTTACCAGGCGGCATGCCTGGCTAGCAATCTCAAACTTTGAATACACTTTGCAAGTTTTCATTCATTGTCCGAGAAACGGGAAAAAACTTCAAACAATTCAGCCGCAGGGTGCAGCCAGAGGCGTAGGCCTTGTTGTCATTTTAATTTCAGGAAATGCATATAGACTCTAGAAAATAACGAAAATCATTGTGTCACTGTGGCGTGCTCTCATGATCGCATGGGAAAATTTTGGTAAAGTTTGGCACAAGTTTTGGCTCGCACCTTCCATACCGGAGCATCTCACAAGAAGGATCATAGTTTCCAAAAGGAGATGCGGCACTTCGGACTCCAAATCGTCAGTTACTACATCGTTCCGGCTCGAAAAAAAATCATGGTAAAAAATTGCGGATATACCCTTGGTTTGGTTTTCCGGCCCATTCCAGATCTCATCTGCTATGCTTTAGTCATTCTTTGCACTTATCTTGCATTTTAGTGCATATAAAGTCAAAAACCCTACTACAACTACATGTGGGTGTTTTAGTTAGGCTATACTTAGGCTACTCATAGTGGAGTGTCATATACTAGTATCATGCATATATATATATGATACTAGTGTATGATACTACCTTTAATTATAGTGCATAGTATAATAGAGTAGTATCATAGATGATCATATTTATTGCCATGCATGACACAAATTAGCATCACATTTAACATGATACAGTATCTACCTACATGTTACTCTAACCCTCTCTATCTTCTTTAATTCTTGACCGCATCAGCATACTTGCTATTTCCGAGTGCATGATATCGGCTATGATACCACCACTATGGCCAGCCTTATAGTGGGGAGTATTATATACTATAGTATCATGCATATTATACTAGTGTATGATACTACGTACGTACCTTCATAGTGCATAGTATCATAGAGTAGTATCATAGATGACCATATTTATGGCCATGCATGACACAAAGAAGTATAGCATATTATGTTACGTTATCTACCTATGTTACTTCTTTGCCACATCATCATATTTGCTATTCTCGAGTGCATGATACCGGCTATGATACCCCCACTATGGCCACCCTAAGGCTGGTGGTAATGGTAGTATCATAAGCGGTATCATGCATGCCAACTAGACCTTTTGGATGATGTGGCACACAATTAAATGAGGAAAGAGATGGTGTGGTATCATATCATGATACCGTATCATATTAAATGTTGTACTACTTTGTGTCATGCATGGCAATTAATAAGGCAACCTAAGATAGTAACTTATGATACTATGCGTGCATTACGGAGGTAGTACCATATACTAGTATCATATGCATGATACTAGTATATGATAAGGTTGGTTGTAATGGGGAGTATCATATAGATACTAGTATATGATACTACATCTATAATGCGCGCATATATAGTATCATAAGTTAGTATCATGTAGTATTTTATTCATTGTCATGCATGACACATAGTAGCATAGCATTTATATGATACGGTATCATGATATGATACTTAACCCTCTCTTTCTTCATTTAATTCTATGACAGATCATCCAAATTGCCTAGTTGGCATGCATGATACTAGCTATGATACTCCCATTACGATCAGCCCAGCAAAGAAGGTGTACAAATCATTTGTGCATCGCTTTGCGAGTTTTCATCCGTTTGTTCAAGAAGCGGGGAGAAGTTTCAAACATTTTGGCCGCGAGGTGCGGCCACTGGTGTAGGCCTAGTTGGTATTTTAATCACAGGAAATTTAGATGGAGTCTGGACATCATCAAAATTGATGTGTGCCCGTGGCGTGCTCTCACGACCTCGTGGAAAAGAATTGGTAAAGTTTGGCACAAGTTTTGGTGATCGCTCCTTCCAAACTGGAGCATCTCACATGAAGGATCATGGTTTCCAAAAGGAGACGTGTCAATTCAAACTCCAGTGGCTGGTGACTTCATCGTTTAGCCTCATAAAAATTTCCATGGTACGCAATCACCATTATACCACGGGTTTGATTTTTTGGCGCATTTTAGGTATCGTTAGTTATATTTAAGACATTTTTTGAGTATAACGTGCATTTTTGTGCATAAAAATAAAATTGCAACCAGAACTGCATATGCTATCGGAAGGGATGAGGATCGTCGTTCGGTCTGGGAGCATCCAACGGTGCAGATGTACGATCCGTGGGGTTTGGGTTCTGGCCAATCAGAAATCACGACTTAGATCACGGGCCGGGTTTAGTCGGCACACGACTTTCAACAACAAACCGTGTGCTATTCGCAAACCAGATTGCATATTTTTGTTCAAACATACTGTAGTGAGATCAACTGAGTGTGCTACATCTATGATATAATAATAAAAAAATAGTTCATATTCATTGCCTGAGCTGACAGCATATCAAGGTCAACATATTAACAATTTTTACATCAATAGAAGACCAGGCATAACTCACAAATTCAGTACATGCGACAGTTCTAAATTGAATGAATTAATTTGTAGCGAAGGCATAAAAACTAATCTTAGGGCTTAATTCCCATGCACATGGGGGAACTGGGATCATTACGTTGACCCCAAATGAACTTGGGTTTTCTGATGATTTTACGTTGCCCTGTTACATAGGTGTGTGATCCCTTGGCTGGCAACTCAGCAAATTCATCGTACTCCTCGTCATCGGCAACATCCTCGACACCCAGTACCCTCGTCTTCCCATTCATCACTACATGGCAGTTCTTACGCAAGGGGTCTTCCACAAAGAAAATCTGGGTAGCATCGCTGGCAAGAATTAACGGGTCCGCGTGGTATGCCATCGTTGTCCTGTTAACACAGGTCTTCCTGTAATCATCAACCTTTACATGACCAAGAGGGATCCATGCGCACCTGAATAATGCCACCTTAACTTTCACATAGTCAAGCTCCCAAATCTCTTTGATGGTTCCATAGTATACCCTTTTATCAGCTTCATCTCCGGTCATGCATTCTATTCAAACAGATCTTGTCTGATATGAGGTCTTCTGATCACATTCCTTAGTGTAGAACGTGTATCTATTTATGTCCTATGCTTGGTACGTCAACACCATACGTGATGGCTTTTGTGCCAAGCACGTAGCAATGTCATTGATGGATCCTTGTGCCAAATGATTCTTCAGCCATCCGACGTAGTTCTTAGTGTGCTCCTTCATCTCCACATCTGATGAAGGCACCATTGGTAAGAAGCTTTGGCGTATCTCTGCCAAGTGTTCTGAGGCATAAGCACTAAGAACTGGGCTATTAAGCAGTACCGTCAAATGGGCTTTGTCTGCCAATTCTCTGGGTGCAGCCATTTACGTGCCAGCAAGGACCGGCTTACCTTTCAGCCTTCCCTCGTGGCGAGAGAGGGTCAAACCTATAGGTCTTTGTTTCATGTATTTGGTGCAAAACTCAACCACCTCCTCCACGGTATAACCTTGTAGGATGCTTGCCTCTGGATGGTTTTGGTTCTAACAAAAGCGCTTCAGTATTCCCATGAACCACTCAAAGGGATACATGTTTCAAAGAAACACAAGACCAGTTTATCTTGTCGACAAGGTGCACAGTGAGATGGACCATAACATCAAAGAATGACGGTGGGAAAAACATCTCTAGGGTGGACAATATTCTTGCAATATCATCTTGCATATGATACAACTCTTCAGGATCTACAACTTTCTGCCATAGTTGGTTGAAGAAATCACAGAGCTCAATGAGTGTTTTTCTTATATCTTTGTCCATCAGATTCCTAATGGCCACTAGGAGGATTTGTGTCAAGATTAAATGGCAATCATGTGACTTCATGTGTCCCAACTTCATTTTACCTGAGCTCACATCCACGAAACTTATGATGTTTCCGGAGTAGGAAGAGGGTGTCTTAACTGACAAAAAATAGGTGAATAACTGTGTTGCTTCTTTTGTACTGAAATTGTAACTCTGGCGAGCTTTGATGAAATTTTTCATCATCTTCTGCTTCACTCTTGCATTTTGATTGATCATCGAGCATATCAAGCTGTGAACCATCACCATCCTTTGTTTTACCTTCAATCTTGAGCAGAATACCAAGGATGCTTTCACATATGTTCTCTATGTGCATGGCATTGATGCAATGATGTACACGTAGAATCTCCCAGTAAGGTAATTTCTAGAACACCGATTTCTTCTTAAACACTTGACCCTTGGGTGTTTGTTTCACCATCAAACGGTGCTTCTTGCCAAGCACAACATTAATTTGTTTAGCCATGTTGTGGACCACCTCCCCATTATAGGGTCTTGGAACCACATCTACCTTGCCGTACCATCAAATTCAGCTTTCATCTTTTGGTATGGGTGATCTTTTCGTAAGAACCTACGATGACGCAAATACACGGTTTTGCGCGAGTTGAGAAGAAATCTACTAGCTGTCATATCCATGCATGTGACATACCCTACATCTCCCTTTGTTTTCTGCCCCAATGTGTTGCCTAATGCCAGCATACCTTGAATGGTGTGCACCAGCATCGCATGCAGATCAAAAATCTCCTTTCTGTAAGCATCATAACATTTTACAGCTGGCACATCTATCCACACTGTCAGCAGTTCTTCTACCAGTCGCTGAAAGTAATGTCAATGTCATTTCCTGGTTGCTTTGGGCCTTGGATAATCATTGGCATCATAATGTATTTTTCTTCATGCACAACCAAGGAGCTAAGTTATATATGCACAGAAGCACCGTCCATGTGTTGTGATTGGTGCTCATATCGCCAAAAGGATTCATCCCGTCAGTACACTCCTCGAGCCTTATACTTCTAGGATCCTTGGCAAAGTCTTGAAAATTGTTATCGATTAAATCCCACCGAGCCCCATCTTTCGGATGCCTCATATACTTATCCGCAATTCACTCATCATGATGCCACCGCAACCTCTTCGCCTCTCTAGGGTTTGCAAACAAATGCCTCAACCTTGGAATTAAAGGCAAGTACCAAATGGGATTACTGTCTTGCTCTCGTTGTCCAATTTGTACTTGTCCTTTGCTCTCCTGCACTTGTATCGTGCATGCTTGCATGTGGGACATGCACGTAAATCTTCGTACTCACCACGGTACAATATACAATCATCCACACAAGCGTGTATCTTTTATACTTCAAGTTCCAATGGGCAAACAATTTTCTTTGCTTCATTCGTGCTTCTACGGAGCACATTATATTCTGGAACAATTTCTTTGAAAAAACCTAACATCTCTGTGAAGCCCTTGTTTGATAGAGTGTTTGCTGCTTTAAATTTAAGAAGCGCCAGGGTGGCACTCAACTTGGAATTTTTCTTTTTGCAACCTGGATACAATTCTTTCTTGGAGTCTACATCAATGGTTGGCAGATCCTTGTACCACTCATATCCTTTTTTGGGCCCTCGAAATTTGCAATCATAGCAGCAAAATATGGCATATCAAGATCGGCGTCAACTGCGCCGAAGTCTTGGTTTTCTAGTGGGTGTTTCGGCTTTCCGGTGTTCCATTGGTAGCTTGACGCCTCTGCCCCGATGTTAGATTCAACATCCATGTGACACTGATCGGGGTTTGGCATCTCGCAGCCCTGGGTATCTCCATCCATGACCTCTCTTCATCTTGTTTGGTCCAACGTGTATATCCATCCATGAATCCCCGAGAGACTAAGTTCCACTGGACATCTTCAACTTCATGTGACTCTGTATTGGCACAATCAGTACATGGACACAGGATGTAATCCGCATCACCAATTCTCCTCTTTGTACTTTCAGCCAAATTCATGAACTCTGTCATGCCACTGATAAAATATGTGGTTGTCTGATTCTTCATCCATCGAGATCGTTCCATCCGCACCACACGAATGGTAATTAAAAACATAACAACAACATTAATACACGGATTAACTATTGCCCAAAGATGCATGCATAAATCACAGGGTTTTATTTTCATAATTACTTAGGGCACTCCATATTGTTATCCAGACGTGCAATGACAAAAATTAATGGCCAGTCAATTTGCACACAGAGTACTAGTACAACACTACCCTTAGGAATTGAATACCATAATTAAGCCACTCAGGAAAACAATACCTTAATTAATTAGTCACGTGGCGACCTCCACCCAGCAGACAGACAAGCGTGATGTGGCAGCACGCCAAGATAGTAGGGTCGAGGAGCAAAGCTTAGTGTGGCTGCCGCCTGAAGTTAGACCTCCACTATCCCGCCATCGACCGTGATGGATGTGCTCGAATCATGCCGCCGCCAACCTCGATGGTTGAACTCCTCCTATCTCCTACCACAGACCGAGGATTGACCTCCTATGACGCTGCCACCGCCCACCGAGCGAGGATTGACCTCTTATCCGGTAGCCTCTGCCTAGGCCGCCGCCGCCATCTCTATATGCAGAGCGGCTATTTTTTTCTGACGGATATCCGCAGAGCGGCTATTTACACGGTATCACTGTAACTCAATTATATGTACAGGTAGTACATCACATAATGTTATGTAACGGAAACATTGTCTCACCTACATTGTCTTCTCACATGGTTTGGTGTGGAAATCGTGTGTGACGTTGTAATACCTAAACAAATGACACGTATAAACAGTGTGTTGTATACAACATATAGTGCCATAAGTAGTTCCCAACCATTAGCTTATCTCCACAGTTTCCCCATTTCCCCCAAATCCCTCCATGGCCTCCAAATTCCCTTGCATGGCGCTGACATTAGGGGAATGTGGACAAGTTGTGCCAATGGTTTCGTGCGGCTACTGCTGCTCATATCACCGCCACGACGGCGGTCGCCGCCGAGCACTTGTCGAAGGTCATCAGAATGCAAGTGTACTATGGATCCAAATTGTCATGTCAGGTTCCAATCTATCCCGGTTTTTTTAGCATATCCAAAGTATCTCCTTGCTAAATCCGTCCTGAATGAGCCCCCCCCAGGAAAGTGATCTGCCGCTGGATCCGGAGCATGACTCCAGACTCCCGCAACATGAGTTTGACTCTGAGTTTTGTGCCATCGAGAAGTACCAAAAGCCGAGTTGTGTGCACGGGCACACTGCCGCTCGACGTGTATGCATGGGGGATTCGACATTGGCAGGCGGTTTCTCAGTTGCACCTTAGAGATTAGTGCTAAGTTCATCATTTTACTTGAGTTAATGCCACCACTCATCCTGAAAACTATTTAACATTGGCGTATGAGGCTTGTGCCTTTGTTAACTGGCTGGATGAAGAATGGCATGGTAGGGCTCAGAGTATTATCACCAAGCTCGTAGAAGATAACGTAAAGTTGAAGAAGAAATTGGCTGATCTGGAATGTACAATCAGTACGATGAAGCAGGAAAGAATCAATCACAGGCCACAGATGAAATCAAGAGACAAGAAGGAACTAGCATGTGTAGTTGTAGTTGTCGCATTAGCCATGTTCTATGCGCTGTTTGTAATGATGATTAGGGGTTTTGTTTGACAGTTTTGCTAAAGCACATCTAGATGTGCTCTAAGTAATGCACATCTAGATCCTATGCCATTGATGTTACGCGAAGATTCGTGCAGATATTTTCCTTTATCTTTTTTTCTTTTCCTTTGTTGTTTGATTATTACTAGCTTTAAGAAGAGCTCAATGTATTGCTTGCCAATTGTCCTACTCCATTTGTACCGGTGCCGGTGCATAATCCCAAAACTCGTTCCTTGTTTTTGTACAGAAAAAGAAACCAGCCAAATAGCCAATAGGAGTCCTGCACAACCCCGGGAATTTGGAGTGACTTGGTACAAATAATTCTAGTTGATTATATCAGCAATTAGATAACACGTCAATCCCCGCTTCAATTGACAGTCCCTCTTCTCTACATACCCCGCTTAAGTGTCCACCATCTTCATCGTCCCCAATAGGCCGCGCTACACACTGGCACACACTCTGCAGCCATGTCGAGCGACAGCAAGGACGACAGTTCGGCCAACAGTCTGGCGCTTGATGATAGGCAACATCGGAATCATCCCGCTCATCTTCCATGAGTTCGGCGTCGAGCCTAGAACTTGATTATATCCGGATCATGGAAGGGACGCCGCCTCCGGAGTCGTCAGACGACAACCAGATGGACGAGGAGCCATCGGGGGGCGAAGAAGAGGACGACAATGATGAGGAGGAGGAATGGTCTAACAAGGAGGAGGACGACGACGACAGCAATGACGATGACGATGGCAGCAATGATAAAAAGCCAACGGTCAGCTGCAAGAAATGTCCTCGCCAAGACAATGTCGTGGGGCCATCCAACAAGAAGAAGAAGAATAAGAAGAAGGACTAAAGTAAGCAGACTGTATATATCTCTATTTCCGTTCCCTCATATTAATTCGTTATCTTTGTTTATCCTGTCAATCTCATCGCAGACAGTTAGTAATACGTATTCGACAAAGATCTTCAATATTATCGCACATAGGTTCGTTTGTTGAACTATGTGCCCTGATGAGCACACAATTCGCAAAAGAAGACCGTATGGGCTGTCTATAAGGATTGCACACAATTTTGATTACCGACCTGTTTGTCGGGTATCACACACATCTTGTTACGCTAAATCGTTTGTATTCACCTCGATCATCACAAATGGTTCATCAGAGCAAACTGTATGCCGTATATCACACACACCTTGATCTGGCTGCCTGTTTCTGTTGTTCTGTCTCATCACAAATAGTTTGTATGGATCAACTGTATGCCCAGCATTCCACACGCAACTAAAATCTAAACCGTGTTTGATGTATCATTCATCACAAAGGTTTGGCGTCTTTTTGACGGGTTTTTTACATCACCATTTGCGATTAATGCATCATGCACAGTTTCTTCAAAGGGTCTGTGATCATAGTGTCGCATTAGTAGCATCCTGCAGTAGTGTTTGCTTGCCGGAAAAATCTGCAGGGGGAACTGCTCCTAAGAAAGGTACTCTGGAGCAGGGCCTATCAAGAAGGACAGTGCCTACAATCAATACACAAACAAATTCAACAATATGATGCATGATCATGACATGTCAAGAATGCTCTAATTGCACTAATGCATGTATCAGCAATTTAAATGAAGTCCATATGATCCAAGGGTTCATATGCAAACTCCATATTAAGCATTTAAAATGCCATTATCATGATTTCACTTATACAATAGGTATAAGTTGGTTTGTCATGCACGAAAATATCACAAATGGATAGATTGATTTTTTCTGATAATTTTTCATATATAAATTATTTCATTAGCTACGGTTTATTTTCTCTGATTTTTGAAGTTTATAACATTTTCTGGAATTTCCAAGTATTCCAAAATAGAAATAAACTAGAAGGATATTATGACATCAACATGACGTCAGCACTGTATCAGCAGGTCAACACAGTCAGCCAGGTTAAACCTGACCAGTGTGGCCCACTGGTCAGTGACCCATTTGTTAACAAGGGTGATTAACACTAAAATTAGTCCTAATCTGAAATTAGCAGGAGGCTGGCCCTACCTGTCATTGACCCGGAGGGGGTCAAATCCGGTCAGCAGGGTCAAACCCGCCGACGTTAAGTCGCAGGCGAGGTCCAAGATGGCGTAGGGCTTCTGAAATCGTCCACGGAGTATGTCGTTGTACAAAAGTGGGGGTTCTTTCTGTACCCCTTACTTGTGCACGGGCAGTCATAGCCACACCTGTGGCTGGGCCCGGCAGAACAACAGAAGATAAAACACAAAGACTACCAAGGCAGATACTCTAGTTAAGGAACAAGGAGCAGAAGGCGAGCTAGACCTCCCCCGGCAACACCCTTGCTGGGGCAACCTACACAGCACCAGCAAGCCCATCACCCTCGAGGCTGAGAGTTCTGACACCATCGACAACGTTAGGACCAAGATTTGAGAACGCATGCGTGGTAGCATGCAGATCCTCATGAAGATTGATGACCTGCGGGAACACGTGGGAACAGAAGACGAAGGCCGCCGGCAAGACCCTTGCCGAGGACAACCGCAAAGCCCCCAGCAAGCCTAGCCGGGGACGATCGCTGGGCCGCGGCCAGGCCCACGACAGGCAAGGATTTGGCACCTCACCACCACTCCAGTGCGACGACCAGTGTACCAACTAAGTAGGCGCCTGCGGGGTGGAATACAGATCTTCGCGGAGGCTCTACCATCATGCCAACACAGCAGCTAGTTAGCCCGCGTGGCACTACATGCCTCGTCAGCCTGGACACCTGTCAAAGCGAGGAGGGGCGGCGATGAATGGGATGGCTTCTAATGTCGTCCCCGATAAAGTAAAAGGGCTGTGTTTGTCCCTCGGCACCGGCGACAAGCACATACTGCTGTAACTTGCTTTCCACCTCCGTGTGCCCTTTGTGGCAACCGCTTTTACGTATAAAAGAAGGCCCAAGGTATCAGAGAGAGGATTACGACTTTTTGGACTGTGCATGTACCGCAGCTAGTTCAAAAGCTGAAGAACACATATATCTAGACAAGATGGACTAGGGTATTACGCATCCTTGCAGCCCGAACTGGGTAAAATCCTTGTGCTAACTGCTAGACCTACTCTTCGTGTAACCACTACAAAAAAGACACATCCGTGGCGTTTTGGGCGAACAAAAAAATTGTCATACTTATAACACTTCTATGGCGATAAGCGTGACAAAACCGGTATCATCATAGATGTGGTGGGCTCTACTTCTATGACAAAAATCATGACGGAAAATGGGCTTTTCGTCTTGGGCGGGCCGGAGGCGCTGCATGACATTCTTTGGGCCGTCCATGGCGGAAACAAGCTGTGGTAGAAGCGAGGCGAGGAAAATTTCGGTGAGTTCCGTTTACGGTGGATGGTCGGGGCCGAAGCGATCGTGTTTCTCGACTGCGTCTGGCGCATGTGTGCAAGGCATTGGCTCTAAGCGAACCGGCGGCGTTGGGCTCTAAGCGAACCCGAGATTGCACTACACAGCTACGCGTTCTTGAACCCGGCGATCGATCGATGGTCGTTAGCGGAAACCGATCGGCGATTCGCCGCTACTACCGTAGTATCGAAGGCGATCGATCTGCCTCTCGGGATGAATAGTGGCGTTGCGGGAGAAGTGGATGAGCAGTGGCGGTGGGGGTGGATGAACGGGACCCATGGGCGTTGCCTCTGGATGAACAGGACCCGATCGATTGAGCGAGATGGGGCTGGATGAGCGAGGACCCGTGTAGGGCTAGATGAAACAGGATGACCCGTGGAGGGCTGTATGAGCGATGAGCGGTGGAGGGTGCCCGTGGAGGCGTGGTTGAACAGTAGCCGGTGGAGTAGCGCGCGGTGGAGGCTGGATGAACAGGAGCCCGTGGAGGCTGGAGGAGGTCGATGGTGGAGATGAACAGTATCCGTGGAGTCCCTTTTTGCAGTACGCCACACCCCTCCCAATGAACAGGACCCCCATTTCGACCGTAGTGCTCCAACACAAGTCCGTTTCGTCCATTTTGTGGTACGCCACACCCCTCCCGATCAACAGGACCCCTGTTTCGACCGTAGGAGGTCCGTTTCCTCCGTTTTGCGGTACGGCAGACCCCTCCCGATGAACAGGATCCCGTTTCGAACATGGCCGGTCGAACACAAGGCCGTTTCCTCCGTTCTGTTGTACGCCAGGCCTCGTTTCCATCACCTGTTCCGTCCAAGCCCTCCCGATGAACACGACGATGCATTCCGTGCCGACCCAGCCGGTTGGCTCCCCATGAACACGACGACGATGTTGTTTCTTCGTTCCGACCCAGCCATGTACACGAGCCCTGGCCGTACGTATGCGCGAGTAGGCGTTCGAGACCCCGCCCGTATGTACATATACGTGGCCTTATTTTGTTTCTTGCACGCTGGCTGCTGTACGTACGTGTACATGCTACGTCGGCGCCTCTACTACGACGCGTCGCGGCGCCTCTACATCCACCGGATGTGCGTACACATCTGCGACCAGAATGACAGCGCTACGTGCGCTCGACTTGGTGGGTCCCAGCATCGAGCACTTCCTTGCGTGCGAAGATGTAGTGGTGGGTCCCCAGCGGTGGGGCGAATAATTTTTTTGCGGACGCACTTCCTTGCGTGCGAAGGTGTAGCTGGTGGGTCCCAGTAGTCAGGGGGGAAACATTTTTTTTGTGAAATACGGTGGCCCGTCTAGTGGGTCCTTGCTGTCAGGTGGAGCAATCATTATTTTCCGTGTAATAAGGAGGCACTTCCTTGCGGCCGCCGTGGACCCAGTTGTTAGTCCCTCCACGTACAGTACTCTTCCGATGGAAGTCGTTCCTTAACCATGTTGACCACGCTGCACCAAGAGCACCAGGGCGGTGGACGACGGCGAGGCCTAGGAAGGAAGGGGACGACGCGGAGCCGGGGAAGACGCGACAGTGGATGCCCACGCGTAGAGGAGTATGAGGGTTCACTCGTTCGGCTGTGGTATGAGGCTGCCATCGCCGCAGAATAACAGGGGGTGTGGGTGAGTAGAGGTATGGCCTGGCCAGCGGTGGGAGTAGTAGGGACGGTGAGGCCTCCGAGCATCACAGCCGGCCACACGAGGCAGGAGCATGCAGCACGACCGGCGCTGCTTTGGGCAGCTGGAGCAAGAAGACGAGAGCTTGAAGAAGCAGTACGGCCGTTGGATGGACATCGTACTGTCACTGGAGCTAGAATCGTTCGTATTGACTAACTTGACAAAGCCCTCCGTCCCCGTCAAACTAGTAGGCCCACAAGTCAGCCTCCCACCAAGGTGGGTCCCAGCTAGCAGGGGGAGTATTCATTTTTTTGTGCGTAATAAGGAGGCACTTCCGGTGGGTCCGAGCTGACAGCGGGTGGAATGTTTTTTTCGCGAAACGGTGGCCCGTCCGGTGGGTCCCAGCAGTCAGGGGGGAAACGATTTTTTTCACGAAATATGGTGACTCGTCCGATGGGTCCCTGCTGTCAGGTGGAGGAATCATTATTTTGCGCATAATAAGGAGGCACTTACTTGCGGCTGCCGTGGACCCAGCTGTCAGCCTCTCCATGTATAGTACTCTTCCGATGGAAGTCGGTCGTTGACCACATTGACCACGCCGCGCTGAGAGCACCATGGCAGTGGACGACGACGAGGCCTAGGAAGGGGACGACACGGAGCCGAGAAGACGCGGCAGTAGATGCCCACGCGGACAGGAACACGTGGGAACAGAAGACGAAGGCCGCCGGCAAGACCCTTGCCGAGGACAACCGCAAAGCCCCCAGCAAGCCTAGCCGGGGACGATCGCTGGGCCGCGGCCAGGCCCACGACAGGCAAGGATTTGGCACCTCACCACCACTCCAGTGCGACGACCAGTGTACCAACTAAGTAGGCGCCTGCGGGGTGGAATACAGATCTTCGCGGAGGCTCTACCATCATGCCAACACAGCAGCTAGTTAGCCCGCGTGGCACTACATGCCTCGTCAGCCTGGACACCTGTCAAAGCGAGGAGGGGCGGCGATGAATGGGATGGCTTCTAATGTCGTCCCCGATAAAGTAATAGGGCTGTGTTTGTCCTACGGCACCGAGCGACAAGCACATACACTGTAGCTTGCTTTCCACCTCCCGTGTGCCACTGTGGCAACCGCTTTTACGTATAAAAGAAGGCCCAAGGCATACAGAGAGAGGATTCTGACTTTTTGGACTGTGCATGTACTGTAGCTAGTTCAAAAGCTGAAGAACACATATATCTAGACAAGATGGACTAGGGTATTACACATCCTTGCAGCCCGAACCTGGGTAAAATCCCATTGTGCTAACTGCTAGACCTACTCTTCGTGTAACCACTACAAAAAAAGACACATCCGTGACGTTTTGGGCCGAACAAAAAAAATTGTCATACTTATAACACTTCTATGACGATAACTGTGACAAAACCCGGTGTCATCATAGATGTGGTGGGCTCCTACTTCTATGACAAAAAATCATGACAGAAAATGGGCTTTTCGTCTTGGGCGGGCCGGAGACGCAGCTGCATGACATTCTTTGGGCCGTCCATGACGGAAACAACTGTGGTAGAAGCGAGGGCGAGGAAAATTTCGGTGAGTTCCCGGTTACGGTGGATGGTCGGGGGCCGAGCGATGCGTGTTTCTCTCGTACACGTACGCGCATGTGTGCGAGGCATTGGCTCTAACTGAACCCGAGCGAGGCGTTGGGCTCTAACTGAACCCGAGAGATTGCACTACTGGCTCTGGCGTTCTTGAACCCGAAGCGATCGATCGATGGGTGTTAGCGAAACCGATCGGCGATTCGCCGCTACTCTCGTAGCGAAGCGATCGATCTTGCCTCTCGGGATGAATAGTGAGCGTTGTGGGAGGGGGGGGTGGATGAACAGTGAGCGGTGGGGGTGGATGAACAGGACCCCGCGGCGTTGCCTCTGGATGAACAGGACCCCGATCGATTGAGCCAGATGGGGCTGGATGAACAGGACCCTGTGTAGGGCTAGATGAAACAGGATGACCCCGTGGAGGGCTGTATGAGCGATGAGCGGTGGAGGGTGCCCGTGGGCGTGGTTGAGCGATGGCCGTGGAGTAAGCGCGGTGGAGGTGGATGAGCAGGAGCCCGTGGAGGTGGAGGAGGTCGATGGTGGAGATGAGCGATGATCCGTGGAGTCCCTTTGCGGTCGCCACACCCTCCCAATGAGCAGGACCCCCATTTCGACCGTAGTGCTCCAACACAAGTCCGTTTAAGTCCATTTTGTGGTCGCCACACCCTCCCGATCAGCAGGACCCTGTTTCGACCGTAGGAGGTCCGTTTCCTCCGTTTTTGATCGGCAGACCCCTCCCGATGAACGGGATCCCGTTTGAACATGGCCGGTCGAACACAAGGCCGTTTCCTCTGTTACTGTTCGCGCGAGCCTCGTTTCCATCACTGTTCCGTCCAAGCCCTCCCGATGAACACGGCAGCGCATTCCGTGCCGACCCCAGCCGGTTGGCTCCCCATGAACACGACGACGATGTTGTTCGCCGTTCGACCCAGCCATGTACACGAGCCACGGCGTACGTGTCGTGAGTAGGCGTTCGAGACCCCGCCCGTATGTACATATACGTGGCCTTATTTTGTTTCTTGCACGCTGGCTGCTGTACGTACGTGTACATGCTACGTGCGCGCCTCTACTACGACACGTGCGCGCCTCTACATCCACCAGTATGTACGTACACATCTGCGACCAGAATGACAACGCTACGTACGCTTCGACTTGGTGGGTCCCACTGTCAGGCACTTCCTTGCGTGCGAAGATGTAGCTGGTGGGTCCCAACAGTCAGGGGGGCGAATAATTTTTTTTTGCCCGGACGCACTTCCTTGCGTGCGAAGGTGTAGCTGGTGGGTCCCAGTAGTCAGGGGGGAAACATTTTTTTCGTGAAATACGGTGGCCCGTCCAGTGGGTCCTTGCTGTCAGGTGGAGCAATCATTATTTTCCGTGTAATATGGAGGCACTTCCTTGCGGCCGCCGTGGACCCAGTTGTCAGTCCCTCCACGTCTGATACTCTTAGATGGAAGTCGTTCCTTAACCATATTGACCACGCTGCACCAAAGCACCCGAGGCGGTGGGCGGCGGCGAGGCCTAGGAAGGAAGGGGCGGCGCGGAGCCGGGAAAACAGCGGCGATGGATGCCGCAGCGTAGAGGAGTATGAGGTTCACTCGTTCGGTACGTGGTATGAGGCTGCCATCGCCGCGAGAATAACGAGGGTGTGGGTGAGTAGAGGTATGGCACAGCAGCGGTGGGAGTAGTAGGGACGGTGAGGCCTCCGAGCATCACAGCCGGCCACACGAGGCAGGAGCATGCAGCACGACCGGCGCTACTTTGGGCAGCTGGAGCAAGAAGACGAGAGCTTGAAGAAGCAGTACGGCCGTTGGATGGACATCGTATGGTCACTGGAGCTAGAATCGTTCGTATTGACTAACTTGACAAAGCCCTCCGTCCCCGTCAAACTAGTAGGCCCACAAGTCAGCCTCCCACCAAGGAGGGTCCCGGCTAGCGGGGAGTATTCATTTTTGTGCGTAATAAGGAGGCACCGGTGGGTCGGTGACGGCAATGGTGGAATGTTTTTTTTCGCGAAAGCGGTGGCCCGTCGGATGGGTCCCGGCGATCGAGAAGCGATTTTTCACGAAATATGGTGACTCGTCCGATGGGTCCCTGCTGTCAGGTGGAGGAATCATTATTTTGCGCATAATAAGGAGGCACTTCCTTGCGGCTGCCGTGGACCCAGCTGTCAGCCTCTCCATGTATAGTACTCTTCCGATGGAAGTCGGTTAGTTGACCACATTGACCACGCCGCTGAGAGCACCACGGCGATGGGCGGCGACGAGGCCTAGGAAGGGGCGACACGGAGCGAGAAAGGCGGCGATAGATGCCGCAGCAGACGAGAGTGCGAGGTTCACTAGTTGGCTGCGATGTGAGGCTGCCGTCATTTGTAGAATAACGGGAGGAGTGGGTGAGTGGAGGGATGACTTGGCGGCGGTGGGAGTGTATGGGGTGGTGAGGCCTCATGGTAGCACAGCCCGGCCATGAGGCGCAGGAGCATGCGGACACGACCGTGTTGCTTTGGGCGACTGGAGCAAGAAGACCAGAGGTTGAAGAAGCACTACGGCCGTTGGATGGACATCGTATGGTCACTGGTGCTAGAATCATTCATACATTGACTAAGTTGACAAAGCCCTCCATCCCCGTCAACTTAGTAGGCCCACAAGTCAACCTCCCACTATGGTGGGTCCCAGCTGGCAGGGGGTATTCATTTTTTTGTGCGCAATAAGAAGGCACTTCTTTGCGTGCAAAGATATAGTTGGTGGGTCTGACCTATCAGCGGGGGGAACTTTTTTCGTGAAATACAGAGGCCCTTCGGGCGGGTCCCAGATGTCAGGTGGAGGAATCATTAGTTTGCACGTAATAAGGAGGCATTTCCGTGTGTGCGGCCGTGGACCCAGCTGTCAGCCTCTCCACGTATAGTCCACTTCCGATGGATGTCGTTCGTTGACCAAGTTGACCACGTTGCGCCGAGAGCACCAGGGCGGTGGACGACGGCGAGGCCTACGAAGGGAACAACATGGAGGCGGGGAAGACACGACAGTGGCTCCCCACGTGGTGGAGAGTTCGAGGGTTGACTGGTTTGGCTGCCGTCGCCGGAAAATAACAAGAGGTGTGGGTGAGTAGAGGGATAGACAAGCCAGGGATGCGACTATGATGGGGCCGTGAGGCCTGCCCGGCAGCATAGCCGGCCATGGGAGGCGGGAGCAGGCGGTTCCGACGGTGCTGGTTTGGGCGGCTGGGGCGGGAAGATCAGAGACTGAAGAAGCACGATTGCCGTTAGGTTGACATCTAATGGTCTGACGCTGGTAGAGTCGATCGTTGACTAAGTTTCTTTTTTGAGAAACCTTGTGTACGCATGAACTTAGTAGGCCCACAAGTGAGCCTCCAAATTTGTGGCAGACAACATAAAGGCCATTTGCTATTTTTTTATAATTTGCAGCCCATTTGCTCATTCTTAAGTAATTTATTACAGCCCATTTTCTGCCCAGGACCACGGTCAAAAAGTTCAACCTTGTCGGCGTGCAGGCAGGGGTACCCAAACTTGCTACTGCGGCTGCGGCGTGGCTCGAGTGGCAGTCGGCCCATCTTCGTCGACACATGCTCAAGACCCTCGCGAGGCAAGCCTCATGGCCAGACGGACAGGAGGCTTCCTCGGGCACAACCTCGTCGGGTGGCTCGCGAGGCGGAGATCAAGGCGGGGTACCTCACGAGGTGCCCATAGCATAACCATGACGGCCGAGGCGGTGGGCGCCAGGCGGCGCCCGACTGCGTGAGTCCTTGTTTGCTCTTTGGTGCAAAGGGGGCAAGCGCAAGCAAGAGTATCAAGCAAAGGCAACCATTTTGGTGCAACAAGACCAAGACCAGCAGGACGGCAGGATGGAGGTCATCATGGAGCCCAAGCTGGCATCACCGTCAGGGCCTTTGGCAGCCGAAGACCAACTTTAGTCAGGGTCAGCATACTAGATGTTCGCCTTCAAAATGGCCAATTGTTGGCGCCCTTCCCGCTCAATATTTGGGAAGAGGCCCAGGGCCTCCATCTATAAATATGACTAGCCGCCCACAGGGTAGGGGCATTTAGAAAGAGGCGACTGAACTCACCCAAGCAGTTCATCGCACAAGCTCAAGAGAAGCCCCTCGCGAGGCTGTTCTTCCTTGTACTGTCATCATCAGCCCCTGAGGCAATCCACCACACCACAAACGGGAGTAGGGTATTACACCACAATGGTGGCCTGAACCAGTATAAATCTCGTGTCCTTTGTGTTGTTCTTCGTGTAGTTTAGATCCTTGCGAAGCGATGAGACATGGGTAGGCAGTAGGTGTGATCTCCGCGTGCACCTAGAGTTGAACCTTGAGGTGCGGAACCGAAATCCGGCATTTGGCGCGCCCGGTAGAAGTCTTATTTGGAATCCGCCTTCCGTCGCCTCGTGTTTCGCCGCCCGTCGCATCATCGTCATCATGTCCGGCGACCCAGCGGAAATCGATCCTGGGCAGCTGGCCGCTGCTGTGAGCCGCTTGCCAGGCGACCTCAACCCTGTGCCCCAGGCAGCCCGCGGTTCGCAGGTCGCTGCGGGCCGCGGGCGACGCGGTCAGGCAACGCCAGCTCTCACGCCGCGGTAGGTGTGGTCAACAGCAAGGTCCTCAAGCCACGCCGCGGCCAGGGCGTCATACACCCGGCGGGAGCAGGCAAACTCAAGGGCGGCGCTCACGGTAGCTTGAGAGTTACTACAATGCGAGCTCTTTGGAGGCGGCCACGGCGTGCTCTTGGAGGCGGGTGGCGGAGCTCTGGGCTCCGCCGCCTCGAAACTCACCCCTTTTGCACCCAGCTGCCGCCTCAGGCCCAAGGCGGACCGCACAGAGGCCCCACGTGCGCCCGCACAGCCCCAAGCGGATTCCAGGGCCACTCCAACGCCAACCTGGCCGTCGGCGCCTGGCTACCAACGGTGCCGCCTCCGCCTCCGACTAGCGAAGGGGGATCCACTACAGCCCACGGTCCCGGCAGGCCACCGCGCTACCACACCCAGGTTGGCACCTTGAGCAGGACTGCATGGCACACGGGGCACTGCAGCGAGGCATTCGGGGGGGCTGCCCCGGAGGAGTATGTGCCCCACATGGAGGATCAAGGGCACGCGCAGGAGGAAGACCATGGCCAGTTCCTCGGCCCAGGCTGGGGGGAAGAGATACCAGAAACTGAGCTCTTCCAAGATCCCAGGGAAGGCCTTGTTGACCGCGCCAGAGGCAGCGACTATCGGGTACCGCTAATTCCTCAGGAACAGGCATACTCTAACCATGGATCACAGGAGGTACAGGTCGTCGCGGCGGGTGGCTGCCCAATCCAGCAGCTCCCCAGCCATCAGGAGGAGGGCACCGGGGGCTGCAGGAGAGGGGCCGAGATCCGGCCTCGACCACGCGGCACTCGGAGCAAGGTGTCCTCAGGAGGTAGGCCCTCTGTCGGGGAGGTGCCCCAGGGCCTACCCCCGGCAAAGGACCCGTGGTCGCCGGGGGAATCGCTGGCGACCGCTCTATCCCATCGGTGGCGTCCTCGGTCTCTAGACGTTGTCGATGGTAATAGAGTGTGGCGCAAGGCGGGGCCCTCGTTTGGCGATATGAAGCAAGGCCGGTACCTGTGAAGAAGGCCAAGTGCTTGTGAAGCTCGCCGCCCCGTGACACTCTCACGTAATAATGAGTGGGGCTGTACATGCCCCGAAGTCTCCGGAGAGCCGCCCTCGGGCCTCGGGGGCTCCGCCTCGCCCGATGGCAGCACTTAGCTCAGCTTTGGTGAGAAGGCGTCGAAGACTAGACTAGAGTGCGGGGAGCGGCTTTTACCTTTTCGCCTTTCCCCTTGGTTGTCGTTTTTCCCTGTTTGGATTTAAGTTGGATTTGAGCTTGAAACTTGCGCGTGTTCGGGGAAGGGGTGTTTAGTCTCGTTCGAGAAATCTCTCGTGTTCTGTTTACAGCTTTGCATCCATCCAGCTTCAGCTGCCTCCCCTCGTGAGCCCCTCGCGAGCCGGGCCAGGCCCAGCATGCGCGCAGGCCAGACTGCCGTCACCACGTCCCCTCAGGAGGTTCTCATTACAGGTTCAATGGGCTCGTTCAGGAGGCACCCAGAGCACCACGGCCCCCCGCAGGCTCGCTCAGGACCCACGCGGGTCAAAGGTAAACAAGCCAGTGACTCATCACAAAACTTGTCGCTCGGTATGGGCATGCGGGTGATATCATATCTACAAATACGCTAACTGCAAGTTTTCACACGAGGGGCTCCCCCTCCCAAAATGCTCTTACAACCTTCAGGGCCAAGCCCGAACTCTCTCTGCGCAGGGGTAAGCAGTCGGCTTGTGATCGATCGGATAAATCCCCCAATGCATCTTCAGGGGCACCACCAGAGTCGCCACTGGCATCGCTGGCCTCTCCATCGCCTTCTACGTCGCCGACATCAGCACCTCGGCCATTCACCACGTCGCCCTCACCATCACCCACGACCACACTGTCGTCATCGGTGGTGAAGGCCCTAACAAGGGCGTCCACGTTGTCTTCCACCCAATCGCCCGGATCGCCCGGGATTGCGAGGTACGGTGCGATGGCGGCATCAAAAATCAAAATGGGGTCCATGTTACGGAATGGCGAAGCGCGAAAAAAGCGCCCAAGCATGGCACGTCTCCTCTCCTGCACCAACCTATCGGCTCGTCCCGACCGAGTTTCCAGCTGCGTCACCACATCGGTGAAGAACTGAAGGTTACCAGCATAGTTAACCACATGAGGCTCCCCAACGGCTGCATCGCAGATGTTGCCCAAGGCTGTGTTAGCTCTTTCCCGGAGCGTGCAGAGCACAGGACCATGCATGTGCTCTAAGGTCTGCCGCTGGCGTATCTCGTCCTCGCTCCACCGCGCGACGGCCTCAACTATGTCCACCCTTTGACGGAGAAGAAGCACCTCGGCGCGGGAGGAAGCCAGCTCCGCCTGTGCCACGCCAAGGGCGGCCCCGGCAGCGTCCACATGCCGCGTCACTTCATCAGCAGCGCCCAGGTGGCGGTCCTGCCCTGCCCGACCTTGATCAACTCCGGCCTCTCCTCGAACTCACGCTCGAGGTTCGGCGAACGCCGCCACCCGGCGATCAACCTCTTCTAGGGCTCGGGCTTCCCGAGCGGCAACGTCATCTTCCGCCTGCGCCACCATGCGCTCCCTCGTCTCCAACCGCTCAAGGTCCAGGGTGCACACGGTGGCCTCCAGCGTCAGTGCTTCCTTACGCCTCTGGAGCTCCGCCCGGTCGACCGAGGCCCCCGTCATCGACGCAAGGGCCGCCTCATGCAACTCCACCTGCTGCTCCAGGGAGCTACTCCAGGCCTGGAGCTCCCACGCTTGCTCCTTTGAAGCCATGCGCCGCCGGTCAGCCTCCTGGGCCTCCTCGACGGCCCGAGAGCAGGCCTCCCGAGAAGCTGCCAGCGACACCTCGGCCTTCTCATTGTCAAGGTCACGCTGGTGGCGCGCAAGGGCAATGGCCACCTTCAGCTTGTGCCTCTCCTCAGTCAGGCGCAGGCCCTCGGCCTCAAGGCGCGCGTCCTCGCCGGCAAGATCCACACCGAGCTGGTTCACTACATCAGCCGCCCTCTGGAGAAACCTTGGCGAAGGGCGCGGCGCTCCTGAGCACGCTCGAGCACGTCTTCCGCGTCATCCTCCACCTCAGGCGTGCGCGGGGGGCCATGAACCAGCACTCCCCCTCTAGGCAGGGGGCTGGGGGTTGGCGCCCTCGCGATGGCCGGACGCGCCTCACCAGAAGCCTGGCCTAGAGCCGGTTCATCCTCCAGGAAAGACCGAACTCAGCCAAACGCCGTCCACGACCAATCGAAGAGCCCAGGGCAGGCTGGCTATACCCCGGGAGGGCTCGCGAAGGAGGGTTGCGAGGTGCGCAGAATCATGATGCGTCACAGGATGGCTCACCACTCCAACCGGCCTCACCACAAGGGTAGTGCTTGAGCTCGAGGCGCTTGGGGACGGTGGAGAGGGCGAGGCCTGGAGGGATGGCTCCTCAGCCGTCTCCTTGAACTTCGGCGGGAAGGGCCTGCGGGCAATGATCGGTGAAACAGCAGGAAAGTAAGGGACTAAGAAAGGGGAAGGCTTACTCATCAATGGCGAAGTACTTCATGCGCTTCAATAGGCAGAAAGGGTAATCATCACCCAAGGACTTATTTCTCTTTCGGAGAGCCTCGAAGTCCACTCGGAAGCAACCTAGGAGCTCGGCGCAAGGGTCAGCCTGTGACAAGGAAGGAGCGCCAATGTGACCGGCGTCGGGGGCATCGCCCTAGCACACGCCGCCAGACGCCGCCCCATGAAGGGTGGCCGGGGCCTCAGGAGCCTCTGCCACGGGAGCCGCGGACCGCGGCTCAACACCTTCAGCCGCCACAGGGCGGGCCTTAGGAGCTTCCGCCTTAGGAGTTCCGAATGGCATCATCATCCCAACGGCGGCCCCCTCAGCCCCCGGCGGCCCTTGCCTCCCAGCTCCACCACTCGAGGAAGGACCACCGCAGGCGACCGGAAGGGCCACCACCACAACTGGGTTCTCATGAGGTCCCATGAGGCCTGCGGGGCACAGCCCCCATTCGTCGAAGCTGGGCATCTACTTCACAAAATTAGCCCTGCTTGAGCAAAGGTACAGCAGGGCACCCCCTTGCCGAAGGCTGCTGGGGGAAGGGTCCCCAGTCAGGATCAGCAGAACCTTCCTCAGCACTTCAGGCGCCAGATCTTCTTCCTGGCCTCATGCGGTCTTCACGCCCCCCGAAGGCCCACATCCAGCGGGAATGGCGCTAGAGAGGGGCAATGCGGCACAGGAGGAACTCCTTCACCACCTTGGGTGCCGTGACACCGAGTGCCCTCAAGTTCGCAAAGCGATGGCAGATGAAGACGAGCCGGGGGCTCGTGAGCGTCTCCTGGCCCCAGTCCAAATTGGGGATAGCGGGCAAGGTTAGCTCCGAGAGCAGGGGCTGGGCACTCCGACATCCACGTACAGCCACCGCTCTCGGAACCCAGTTGCAGGCGGAGGAAGGCTGAAATAAATCCCCGAGGCCGTCATTTCTGGTGCGGCGAGGAAGCTCATGCACCCCGAGCATTGGGTGGGGTCACTAAGGCACAAAGAGAAGAAGTGGCACAGCAAGGCAACTGAAGGAGGAATGCCCACCATTACCTCGCAAACGAAAGCGAAAACGGCAAGGAGAGCAATGGATTCGGGACCCAAGAGCATCATGTGGATCTGGTAATGGGAAAGTACGGCATTGAAGAAATCGGAAAAGGGGGGAACCAGTCTCGCCCACAGGGCGTTAGCGAAGTACCGGACCTCGGTGACTATCCTATCAATGGAGAAGTGAGATGCGGGCCAGACCGTCGTCCTCCCGCACTCATTGAAGATGGTGCCAAGGGCAGAGCTGACCTTATCCAAGCCTTCGGGTTGAGTATGATCGTGATCGGCGGCGAGGAGCCGTCGGCGGCGTGGCGGGCGAGGCACGAGCCTGCCCTTTCCCCTTCTTCATCGGTGCCATGGTGACAGGAAGGGAGAGGATTCGAGATTGGATTGGTAGCGGGCTGGAGCTCGAGAGGAGGAAGAGCGAGGAGGCGGCGGCGAGAAGAAGGATATTGTGTGCAGCAATGGGTCCGCCTAGTAGGCGCAAAATAAGGAGGCATGGGGAAGCAGGGGCGCCACGTCCAATCAACACGCCACGCGGTGCCAAGGCCGCAGGCTGATGGGGCCCAGCGCGCCGTCTGCCTTCGCTTCCTGCTAAGCCAAGTCGAGTAGCCTTGGGCCGGGGCTCTGTCGGCGTTACAGGAGCAGGGGTACCCAGACTTGCACTGCGGCTGCTTGGCGTGGCTCGAGGAGTGGCCCATCGGCCCATCTTCGTCGACACATGCTCAAGACCCTCGCGAGGCCAAGCCTCATGAGGGGAGGCAGCGGAGGCTTCCTCGGGCACAGCCTCGTCGAGTGGCTCGCGAGGCGGAGAGATCAAGCAGGGGTACCTCACGAGGTGCCCATGATGCAAGCCATGGCGGCCGAGGCGAGGCGGCGCTAAGCGGGCGTCGGCTTTGTCTGAGTCCTTGTTTCCTCTTTGGTGCAAAGGGGGCAGCGCGCGAAGTATCAAGCAAAAGCAACCATTTGATTGCAACAAGACCAAGACCGGCGGGGCGGCGGGATGGAGGTCATCGTGGAGCCCAAGCTGGCGTCACCGTCAAGGCCTTTGGCAGCGAAGACCAACTTTAGTCGAGGTCGGTGTACTAGATGTTCCCCTTCAAAATGGCCAACTGTTGGCGCCCTTCCCACTCAATATTTGGGAAGACGCCGAGGGCCTCCATCTATAAATAGGACTAGCCGCCCACAGGGTAGGGGCATCTAGAAAGAGGCGACTGAACTCACCCAAGCAGTTCATCGCACCAGCTCAAGAGCAGCCCCTCGCGAGGCTGTTCTTCCTTGTACTGTCATCATCAGCCCTTGAGGCAATCCACCACACCACAAACTGGAGTAGGGTATTACACCACAATGGTGGCCTGAACCAGTATAAATCTCGTGTCCTTTGTGTTGTTCTTCGTGTAGTATAGATCCTTGCGAGGCGACAAGAAATGGGTAGGCAGTAGGTGTGATCTCCGCGTGCACCCCAGAGTTCGAACCTTGAGGGTCTGCCGGAACCCGAAATCCGACAAACCTTATTTTGCATATTTCGGTGGAGTCTGAACTGTTGTAATCCCGAAATGATAAACATTTTTAAGAACTTATTGATTTGCCAAAAAAATTGTTTTATTTTTGTAACCAAATAAGACGTGGGACAATTGAGTTGGTTTAAGGGAAAACTAGTGGTAAAAAAATCAGCGCTGGGTGGGAAAAAAATAACAAAGATAAGGATGTAAATATGAAAAGGGAATTTTATGTGTTTTCAATATAATGATACGTGTATATGAACTAGTTAAACTATAGGTAGAGATTAGAAAACGGATGTAGGACATGCGTTTCAAGAGGAAAATAGAACTGGGTTGTGTGTTTGATTCAGTAAAAAAAACTGCCTGCCGATGTTGTAAGACAAAATATAACTAACGATGTCGGGCCAGAGGCCAGTAGATACCTGCTGGATCTTTGTGCCCCATTGTCGTCATGGGCTGGGCCTGTTAAAGACAAAACCTAGCCTGGGCAGTCTACAACCCAGTCAAAACTTGCTCGACCTGAAAAAACAATATACGTGCTCAATAAACGAGAGAATTCTGCAAGTATAGACTGATAACTGGGATGCAGTAGGGATATTGTTTTTTCATCGTGATAATCAGTGCATGCACTTGTTTCGAAAAAATTGGAGAACTAGGAATTCAAACGGCGGGTGCTTATGCTACCCATCAAATAAAATTCAGGTGCCTGAAAATTCGTTTCAAAACAAATGATTCAACTTTATATCCATGTCGACCGTTGGCATGATGGTTGGAAGCAAATGCAAGTCCATACCAAAAGATCGTTAACAACAATACCAACTTGCGGATGACAAGGTAGTGCAACTACCAATACCAAACTAACTTATAATCTTTTTATTCCTGGCCCTAGTGTTCCTCTGGTACAAAATCTTGCAGAGGACCAGCTCCCGCTCTTTATCTTGCTCCAGGTCCCCGAGGTGGTACTGGTGCATCACCCAGTTGGTCCTCTGCTGGTCAAAGTTCTTGTTGGTGTACAACACCAGAACCTTTTTGCTGCCTGTCTGTCGGCCGTTGACCATCACCGGCAAGGTATTGACGCCTTGTGCCACATCGCGTGCATGCCACACTCCGATTGTATCTTGTGACGCATCCACGTGCCCCTTTTGAACGCCCTGGAATTGCGCTGGAAGAAATGCTTCCTTAGGCCACTCAGTGTGATACCTGCAGTATTGTCGAATACAGGTTTTAGTGTACGTAGTTGGCATTTTCATAACATCTTTGGCATGTTGCAGTCACTTGTTTCACTTTTTATTAACTGTCAAATTATAATTGCTTCACCAGGTCTACGTCTAAAAAGAAAAATAGAGCTATAAGCAAAGGAATATGTTTGTGCAAGTAGACGGTCGATCGGTGTCTTACCTGGAAGTTTCTCAGGTTGGGTGTAGCATATGCCGTGCTCGCTGTCGATGGTTGGTATGAACAAATCGATGAGGCGAGATCTCGCTGTTGTCGGCACTTACTTTGGCCTCAAGGTGCTCGATTAGCTCTGATCCGTGGGACGAACTTGGCGCCTTGACCGGCGGCACCGGCCAATCCTTCTTCGACTTGCATCGATAATTCGGTTATATGGTACTCAATGTATGATCAATCATTGTTTTAAGTGAATGATGAAAGATTTGACGGATAAGTGGTACTCCAAATCTGAAGTCGAATACCCGAACCGCCACGGGATTCTTGTGTCACCTCACAGCGATGTGTTGTCACGTTAATTCAATGTGTGGACATGATGAATAATTTGACCGACATATACTAATACGCTCTTGTACTACTTACTAGTCATATTTAGTGTCTGAATTTATACATAGGTTTAACTAACAAATACGCACTTGAAGCCTATATATATATATATATATATATGGCTACGCACAAACATCTCCATCATCATTATTAATACATCCTCACGCGGTGAGTTAGGATGCACTTGATCGAGGAAGGTATCTATCCTTCAAACCGGAGAGTGCTTCAAACTAACAACGGTACATAATATCCAACATAAGAGGGTCGTGCTACAGCAGAGAATACATGGTTCAGTCTAGATATCAGCACGAATCAAGTTGTGCATATTTGCTGTTGGCATGAACCAGATTGCAGCATGTCGGGTTTGCAAACGCCATCCATCGCCATGGAAGCTTGATGCCTTGCACACACTGAAGATTATCTGGCAACAAGCTGTTTCAACGAATCTCTGGATATGGTGATTCATGAAACCCATGGTATGATGTGTAAACACAGTACCCCCTGGCGAATGGAAGTTGCATAGCACGGTAATCATCGCTGGTGATATGATCGATGATTGGTTGGATGATCGGATAATTGAGCCCGAGGAACAAGGAGTGGTTGTCGAGGCTGTAAACCGCCTCGATTGAATCGGCTGGCCCATGAGCTGGGATCTTTCTCGAACACAAGCAGCCATAGCCATCAATGTCACGAGCATACGCATTGTCTTGCATCTGGTTTGATGTAATGGTTTGGTCAATTTGGTACGTGTGAATGAGCATCAAATGACCGCCGTCAGCTAAACGAGCGATAAACCACCACCCATCGGCTGGTATGATTCCAGGTCCTGGAATCATGAAGGCCAACGCATTTGCGTCTGGTGCAACAATTCAAATTGGAGACCAAAAGGACAAAAATAAACAATCATGTTCAGAGTATGTGTGGAATTAAGATTATTATAACAGTGGCACATATCATAGACAGAGAATTGCAATGTCGTGGTCATAATCATATCCCAAGTTAAAAAATAAGCCAATTGCTTTCATATTCTAGCAATATGTCTGTAACGCCCCGGATACAACTTTCCATATTAGTAACTCCAACTCTTGCCTTTTCCGGAGATGCGATATGATATTTCCTTCATGGTTGGGTTTTTGTCGTTTGTTTTGCTTTTTGTTCATGTCTTGCATTTCATCATCGCATCATTCGCATTGCATCGGCACTTCGTTGCCGTCATTTTTCAAAAACTTGCATTCGCTCGTCGTTGCCGTTTCTCCCTTTGCCTTCATCACCGTCCCTCGGACCGCTTTGCCTTCATTGACCGTTCCAGACCAACTGGGTTTTCGATTCTCTCTTGTCAAACCACCTAATCCCTCTTTACAGAGTGCATCGAACCCCCTTCGCTACCATGTCCGAAACTTCCCCGAACCCGACCCGGGCAGTCGTCACCGTTGGATCCGGATCATCCCCTAACGTCTATAAAACATCTGCGTTTTCTTATTTGGACTCCCTAGCCTATTTTTCCCGACCGTCCGATTTCGATCGGAGGGACGAAATAGCCCCTAACCAAAATCCTTGCTATATATACTGCCTAACCCTAAAATCTAGGGACTTTGTCCCTTCACCCCGCCGCCTCCACCAAATCCCCTCGGGATCCTCCGAGATCCCTTTGCTCCAACCAGCCTCATCCACCCGATCCAAAATTCCATCGGCCTCCTCTTTCCTCAATCCTCGAGCTCCAGCCAGCCCATTACTTTCGATCTCTCCATGACCAGCCGGCGCCCGATCCGGGATGGATCGAGGCCACAACCTCTGCGCCTCTGCCTCCTCTGCTGCCTTCCGTCGTCTTCCCGGCGGGAGCTTATGCAGAGCTCCTCCGCCACTAGCAGCTCCACCGGGGCCCTTGCGTCGTCGAGTTCCACCAGGACCAGCCCCGAGCCTCACTCCGGCGCCCAAGACCTCCAAGCTGAGCCACAACCTCCCTGCTCTTTCTTCCCTTTCTCTATTTCTTCTCCTTCCCCCCGCTCATCTCTCTCTTTCTGTTGCCTCCACAGGTCCGGTCGGCCTCCGTCAGCTCCGTCGTGCCTCCTTGGGCTTCCTCCGCAACCACGCGCCCGATCTGCTCCAAGCCACGTTGCCGGCCTCGTCCCGCTCGTCTCCTCCCCTGTATCTCCCTTCCTCCCCGTGCTTCTCTCTCTCACATCTCCCTCTCGTTTCTCTAGCAGGAAATCCCATGGCCACCGACCCCCTGCCTCGCCTTGGATCTCGCTGGGTTGCCGTCTCGCTGCTGGATCCGCCATCCCCACGCCTCTGAGCCTCCTCGCGCGCCAAGTTCGCCATCCCCTGCTTCCCGTCGCGAGCTCAGTGCTCTTGCGCCTCATTTTCTGTCGAGCAGGCGGCCTTTGTAGCCTCCCCGCCTCGCGCGTCTGGGCCACTTCCACGCCAACTAGGCCCAGCTTCGCGCGCCCTGGAGGCCCATGAGGCCTGGTGAGCAGCCCCTCCTCTCTGTTCAGCCCAGCAGTGCACCAATTTCAGCCCAGTGCATGTTTTTTTCCCTGTCTACGAATTTGTCTCTTATCTAGTGAACTGTAGTTTTTCAGAAAACCCCTCATGTTCATGCATTTAATATCTCACAAACCGTGCATCGGATTAAAATGATTTATATATGTAAAATGATTAGAATTGCATCTAGTTTCATAATCTGTTATTTTCATCCATGTTTAAAATGTTTAAATTACTGTTTGCATTAATTTGCTTAAATGCCATGTTAAAATGATTTATTTCATAACTAAATAACCGTTGCTCCGTTTTAAATAAACTTTATATGTAAATGGGGTGGAAAAATGCCTAGTTTAACATGGTCCACTTTATTTTCCTGTTTAACAACTTTAAAATATGTTTTAGGGAAGAACAGTAACAAATTCATAAATTGCATATGAGGATTTTCCGGAAATGTTGTTTTGTTGTTCTGGCCTCTTTTAAACTTGCCTAGATAGCTAGTTTAATTATGCTTCACCTCTTGCCATGTTTAACAACATTTAATATTGTTGAGTAGCTTATAACGAGATCAAACTAAATACTTGAATGTGGTGTTTCGTCAATATGAAACGAGTTGCATATTGAGCTCCACTTAACTTGTAGTATTGTTTGTTGCACTTTGCCATGCCATGCCTCATTAAACCGGACATGCATCATACTTGTTTGTGCATCATGACATGGTTATGCTTGTGTATTTACCATGTTGTTTGTTTCTTTCCGGTGTTGCTTCCTAGTTCCGGTAATGTTGCGATTGTGAGGATTCGTTCGACTACCCCTGTTCGTCTTCTTCATGGACTCCTTCTTCTTCCTAGCGGGATTTCAGGCAAGATGACCGCTACCCTGGATCTCACTACTATCATTGCTATGCTAGTTGCTTCGTTCTATCGCTTTGCTGCGCTACCTATCAATTGCTCTTCAAGCCCCCCAAATTGCCATGAACCTCTAACCTTTGACACCTTCCTAGCTAACCGTTGTTTGGCTATGTTACCGCTTTGCTCAGCCCCTCTTATAGCGTTGTTAGTTGCAGGTTAAGTTGAAGATTGCTCCATGGTGGACAGGATTATGTTGGGATATCACAATATCTCTTATTCAATTTAATGCATCTATATACTTGGTAAAGGGTGGAAGGCTCGGCCTTACGCCTAGTGTTTTGTTCCACTCTTGCCGCCCTAGTTTCCGTCATACCGGTGTTATGTTCCCGGATTTTGCGTTCCTTTACGCGGTCGGGTGATTTATGGGACCCTCCTGACAGTTCTCTTTGAGTAAAACTCCTCCAGCAAGGCCCAACCTTGGTTTTACCATTTGCCTCACCTAGCCCTTTTTTCCCTTGGGTTTCCGGAGCCCAAGGGTCATCTTTATTTTACCCCCCAGGCCAGTGCTCCTCCGAGTGTTGGTCCAACCTGAGCTATGTCCGGCGCCCCCTGGGCAACCAGTGTCTATGCCAAACCGTCGTCTTGCTCATCTGGTGTGCCCTGAGAACGAGATATGTGCAGCTCCTATCGGGATTTGTCGGCACATCGGGCGGCTTTGCTGGTCTTGTTTTACCATTGTCTAAATGTCTTGTAAGCCGGGATTAGAGGCTGATCGGGTCTTCTGGGAGAAGGAATATCCTTAGATTGTCGCGAGAGCTTATCATGGGCTAAGTTGGGACACCCTGCAGGGTATAAACTTTCGAGAGCCATGCCCGCGGTTATGTAGCAGATGGGAATTTGTTAATGTCCGGTTGTAGATAACTTGACACCAGATCCGAATTAAAACGCATCAACCGCGTGTGTAGCCGTGATGGTCTCTTCTTGGTGGAGTCCGGGAAGTGAACATGGTTTTTGTGTTATGATTGACGTAAGTAGGAGTTCAGGATCACTTCTTGATCATTACTAGTTGACGACCGTTCCTTTGCTTCTCTTCTCGCTCTTATTTGCGTATGTTAGCCACCATATATGCTTAGTCGCTGCTGCAACCTCACCACTTTACCCCTTCCTTTCCCATTAAGCTTTGCTAGTCTTCATACCCATGGTAATGGGATTCTTTGAGTCCTCGTGGCTCCTGATTACTACAACAATAGTTGCGAGTACAGGTTTATCGATGATCATGGCCGAGAGCGATGCTTGCTTGCGTTGAGTTCTTCTTCTGCTTCCTCTTCGATCAGGGGATAGGTTCCAGGTCGGCAGCCTGGGCTAGTAGGGTGGATATTGTTTGAGCTTCTGTTTGTGTTTCATCCGTAGTCGGATGTAGATCTTATGTATGATGTGATGTTGTATTCGTGTGGCATTGTATGCCTTATGTATGCATCCCCATCTATTATGTAATGTTGATGTAATGATATCCACCTTGCAAAAGCGTTCCAATATGCGGGTCTATCCTTGGTGGGACCTTCGAGTTCCTTTTGGATAGGGTCGCATATTGAGCATGACTAGTTGGTATCAGAGCCTCGACCGACCATAGGAGCCCCCTTGTTTGTTGGCCGTTGTTGAGTCTAGAGAAGAAAACTATTTTGAGTCTTAGGATTATATATATCGGAGAGTAGGATTCTTTTTACTCCTCAGCCCCTTCGTCGCTCTGGTGAGGACTCCTGACGTAGATGTTTTGTCTTTCCTCTCCTCAAATTTCACTAAAAAAATTAGGATCACGCGGGTATCTTGGGATCGTTCCGATATTCTTATGACGAGAACATTGTTCTTGGTGCCTCCTGACATTTAGGGGTTGTGGCAGTGTCCCGGGGAGTTGAGCTCCGAGGTGTTGTCGTCCTAATTTTATCGTTGCAGTTCTGGAATACCTGAGTTTTTGCCGACATCGAAAATCTCTTTTATGCAGTTGTTGGTGAGATAACCTCGATGTCACCCAGTACTGGGGAGTTCGGGAGTATTGCCATAGCTCGTATAACGGATGTTTTTCGAAGGTTGAGGTACACGATTTCCGGAGTTTTCTTGGTTATGTGTTGATGGATGGATACAGTTGGATGTAGGGATTGTTAGTTTGGGTGAGATATATTGCTTCCCGTGTATCCCCAACACCATATTGCATAAGAAGTTTCGGGAGTTTTATAGGTGGGAATTCAAGTAGCTCCTAGAATATCTTTCCGACAAATGCATGATACGGGATTGGGTAAATCTCTATCATATGTATTTGTTCCGGCTTATTCTGCAAGCCAAATCCTTTGTTTTGTTTTATTTGCGGTATTCGAGTTGCTTCGAAGTCAAATGTTGAATCCATACCTTTCCTAAATGGTGTTTTTATATTTCTATGTGAATACTAATCCTTCTTGATCATTGAGGTTGTCATGTTAATTCTTTTCCAACCGGCGTGCTTCTCTTCAAGTGGATTCGATCATTTCAACATCCGCAAGATCATCTCTAAGTTTTGTCAACGGTGTTTCTTCCTCCGTCCCAAGTTGTCTTTGTTTTTCCCCACCCTCCCACCCTTTTCTTCAAGGACTCAGATATCTTAATCAAGTATCCATCGTATGTTTGTGGGAAGTCTCTTCACTCTTTTCTTTCAATGTTCTTATCCGGTGATTCTCAGGAAGATACTAACGGAGCTTTGAGTTCATCATCCTTCATTGTTGTTTCTTCTCCGGTGGATCCAATTCAAGCTTTCGATATTCGTCATATTCCTTTCCTAGTTTCTAATGCTTTCTCATGCCGATGCACCTCTTAATCATTCACTTCTTCCTATTCATTTGTTCTGGAGTGCTGAAGATATCTCAGAAGATTCATGTTTCCATTCTTAATCCGTTGAAGTTATTTCGAGATTGTTATCTCATTCAAGCCATTTAATTCAACCGGTGCAATCTCTCCTTAAAATCATTTCCAACAGTGTTTTCTTTCAAGTGGGCCCTAACCCACAGGTCTTTTCCCAGGATCTTACCTGACTCTTCTAATTTTCCCGGAGCTTCTAAAATTCTTTTCAAAGTTTGACGTAAGAATGGGTTATCATCAGTCATGTCTTTCTCCAAGATCTTTCAAATTCTTTTCATCTTTGGCTCAACCTTTCCTCTTTTAATTCTCCCAGAGTATCTCAACAATTCATAGTGGTTCTCATCATCATTCTCAACATGTGAAGACCGAAGAAGAGTTTCTCTTAAATCTTGGACCATTCTCTTGAAGATTCATGGTTCTAGCTTCATGTTATCCTCGCGAATTATTCCATTTGTCAGTTATTCTTTTCATCCATCCTGAGTATTTCAGGAGTTGTTTTGCCGTCTCGATAATCCGGAGGCCATCATTTCTGAATATTACTCATTCTCAGCGTGTAGCTATCGTTCTCCAAATCTTATCGGTGCATCGTTCAAATAACCTCTAATAAGCTCATGATCTCTTCGTTCACTTGTATCTAAATCCCCTCAAGTATTTTCATTCTTTCCGGTGAATTGCGCCTTTTCTACTTTCATTTTCAATTCTTACGGTGGTTCATTCGAGATTCCTCTTCCTTTGCTACCATATCATTTCATTCGTTGTTTCCATATCCCACCGGTGGTTACATCAATACCTTCTCAAGTTTGCGCTATCTCTATCCTTAATCCCTCAAGAAGAATAAGTAGTATGCCAAATCCGTTGCTTGTCATCAATTTAAATTGGTGAAGGATACGCATAATGTAATTCTTATTATTGTTTCATCCAAGTGTCTAGTTTCTTCTTTCCAGAGTTATTCATCATGTCACATTTCTCGGTTCGAGATGCTTCATCTTTTCTTTTCCGGAGTTCCAAGTTTTACGCATTATAAATCATGGCACCATCTAAATCATTGCAAGGCTTCACCTTGTGTTTTCAACCTCTCTTTCTTTCTATCATCCTTTTATTACCGGAGTTCTTCATGGAGTATCTACATGGTGGTTCATCAAGGATTTAATTCCTTCTCAAAGTGTTCGCCAAAACTCTTATTGGAGGAGCTCAACCATTCTTCATCTTGCGTTCTGAACTGCAATTCTTCTCCATTATCTTTTGAGGTGGTGTTATGTCGTTCTTGACAATTCCCTTCGTGTTTCATGATTCACAAGTTTTCAAGAATGACATATTTTAAACCCATCACTTTCTTCCTTGGAGTTATCTTGGGTTAGGTTACACCTAAAGCCTTCCCTAAGGAATGTTGCTAATTGCGGTGCCTATCAATAATCCAAGTTTCCTCCTATTCTTTCATTAAAACGAGTTTTCATCTCCTTGCTGATCTCAATCCAATTAACTGTTTCCATCGGTGGCCGGTTGTCACCTCATCATTTTGAGACGCCATAAGCCCACAACAAGCTTGTGCTTTTTGTTGTTGGTTTTCCAACAACTCCGTTATAACCTTCTCGGAAGGGTGCTTTCCAAGCTCATTTGTGGCAGAAGTTGGCATTTTCTTCTCCATTCTTTTATTCCAATGATCTATCTTCTATTCTTTCTTCCGAAGGCATGGTGATGTTGCTCTCTTCATTCATCATCTCGAATTGTGAAGATCGTGTTCTTTTCATGCTTATCCATTTAACCGGGGTGTTGTGTCATCTCTTCAAGTTCTTTTCATCCTATCAAGTTTTCCTTCATCTATCAGTCGGAGTGCTGCCCAAATTTATATCAATCTTATTCCTTCTCAATCTAGTTTTAACCGGAGTGGTTTCAATATCTATCTTATCACTAAACCTCTTCGTTCTCGTCGTATCCCTTTTTCCTCTTTTCTAACGGAGTGTTTCAACTTTGTTTATCTTTGTTGTCTTCTTTCTTTCATTTTGCTCAACCTCTCAAGGTTCATGGTTTCACTCTTTTGTCAAAGAAGCAACTTAGTTTTACCTCCTATCGTCCTCTTCCTTCTCCCTCCGGTGCCATCCTAGATCTCGGGACGAGATCCTCTCGTAGTGGTGGAGTGTTGTAACGCCCCGGATACAACTTTCCATATTTGTAACTCCAACTCTTGCCTTTTCCGGAGATGCGATATGATATTTCCTTCGTGGTTGGGTTTTTGTCGTTTGTTTTGCTTTTTGTTCATGTCTTGCATTTCATCATCGCATCATTCGCATTGCATCGGCATTTCGTTGCCGTCATTTTTCAAAAACTTGCATTCGCTCGTCGTTGCCGTTTCTCCCTTTGCCTTCATCACCGTCCCTCGGACCACTTTGCCTTCATTGACCTTTCCAGACCAACTGGGTTTTCGATTCTCTCTTGTCAAACCACCTAATCCTTCTTTACAGAGTGCATCGAACCCCCTTCGCAACCATGTCCGAAACTTCCCCGAACCCGACCCGGGCAGTCGTCACCGTTGGATCCGGATCATCCCCTAATGTCTATAAAACATCTGCGTTTTCTTATTTGGACTCCCTAGCCTATTTTTCCCGACCGTCCGATTTCGATCGGAGGGACGAAATAGCCCCTAACCAAAATCCTTGCTATATATACTGCCTAACCCTAAAATCTAGGGACTTTGTCCCTTCACCCGCCGCCGCACTCCCCACCAAATCCCCCCTCGGGATCCTCCCAGATCCCCTTCGCTCCAACCAGCCTCATCCGCCCCGATCCAAATTTCCATCGGCCTCCTCTTTCCTCAATCCTCGAGCTCCCAGCCAGCCCCCCTTTCGATCTCTCCATGACCAGCCGGCCGCCCGATCCGGGATGGATCGAGGCCCGCAACCTCGCCGCGCCTCTGCCTTCTCTGCTGCCTTCCCGTTGTCTTCCCCGAGCAGGAGCTTATGCCCAAGCTCCTCCGCCACTAGCAGCTCCACCGGGGCCCTTGCGTCGTCGAGTTCCACCAGGACCAGCCCCGAGCCTCACTCCGGCGCCCAAGACCTCCAAGCTGAGCTACAACCTCCCTGCTCTTCCTTCCCTTTCTCTATTTCTTCTCCTCCCCCCTGCTGATCTCTCTCTCTGTTGCCTCCACAGGTCCAGTCGGCCTCCGTCAGCTCCGTCGTGCCTCCTTGGGTTTCCTCCGCAACCACGCGCCCGATCTGCTCCAAGCCACGCTGCCGGCCTCGTCCCGCTCGTCTCCTCCCCTGTATCTCCCTTCCTCCCCGTGCTTCTCTCTCTCACATCTCCCTCTCGTTTCTCTAGTAGGAAATCCCATGGCCGCCGACCCCTGCCTCGCCTTGGATCTCGCTGGGTTGCCGTCTCGCTGCTGGATCCGCCATCCCCGCGCCTCCGAGCCTCCTCGCGCGCCAAGTTTGCCATCCCTTGCTTCCCGTCGCGAGCTCCAGCTCTGTTGCGCCTCTGTTTTCTGTCGAACAGAGAGCGACGCACCTATAGCCTCCCCGCCTCGCGCGTCAGGCCACTTCGGCGCCCGGCTAGGCCAACCCAGCGCCCTCTGAGCCCATGAGGCCTGGTGAGCAGACCCTCCTCTCTGTTCAGCCCAGCAGTGCACCAGTTTCAGCCCAGTGCGTGTTTTTTTTTCCTGTCTGCGAATTTGTCTTTTATCCAGTGAACTGCAGCTTTTCAGAAAACCCCTCATGTTCATGCATTTAATATCTCACAAACCGTGCATCGGATTAAAATGATTTATATATGTAAAATGATTAGAATTGCATCTAGTTTCATAATCTGTTATTTTCATCCATGTTTAAAATGTTTAAATTGCTGTTTGCATTAATTTGCTTAAATGCCATGTTAAAATGATTTATTTCATAACTGAATAACCGTTGCTCCGTTTTAAAAAACTTTATATGTAAATGGAGTGGAAAAATGCCTAGTTTAACATGGTCCACTTTATTTTCCTGTTTAACAACTTTAAAATATGTTTTAGGGCAGAACAGTAGCAAATTCATAAATTGCATATGAGGATTTTCCGGAAATGTTGTTTTGTTGTTCCGGCCTCATTTAAACTTGCCTAGATAGGTAGTTTAATTATGCTTCACCTCTTGCCATGTTTAACAACATTTAATATTGTTGAGTAGCTTATAACGAGATCAAACTAAATACTTCAATGTGGTGTTTCGTCAATATGCAACGAGTTGCATATTGAGCTCCACTTAACTTGTAGTATTGTTTGTTGCACTTTGCCATGCCATGCCTCATTAAACCGGACATGCATCATACTTGTTTGTGCATCATGACATGGTTATGCTTGTGTATTTACCATGTTGTTTGTTTCTTTCTGGTGTTGCTTCCTAGTTCCGGTAATGTTGCGATTGTGAGGATTCGTTCGACTACCCCCGTTCGTCTTCTTCATGGACTCGTTCTTCTTCCTAGCGGGATTTCAGGCAAGATGACCGCTACCCTGGATCTCACTACTATCATTGCTATGCTAGTTGCTTCGTTCTATCGCTTTGCTACGCTACATATCAGTTGCTCTTCAAGCCCCCCAAATTGCCATGAACCTCTAACCTTTGACACCTTCCTAGCTAACCGTTGTTTGGCTATGTTACCGCTTTGCTCAGCCCCTCTTATAGCATTGTTAGTTACAGGTGAAGTTGAAGATTGCTCCATGGTGGACAGGATTATGTTGGGATATCACAATATCTCTTATTTAATTTAATGCATATATATACTTGGTAAAGGGTGGAAGGCTCGGCCTTACGCCTAGTGTTTTGTTCCACTCTTGCCACCCTAGTTTCCGTCATACCGGTGTTATGTTCCCGGATTTTGCGTTCCTTATGCGGTCGGGTGATTTATGGGACCCCCTGACAGTTTGCTTTGAATAAAACTCCTCCAGCAAGGCCCAACCTTGGTTTTACCATTTGCCTCACCTAGCCCTTTTTCCCTTGTGTTTCGAGCCGGGTCATCTTTATTTACCCCGGGCGGTGCTCCTCAGTGTTGGTCAACTTTGGCGATGTCCGGTGCCCCTGGGCAACGTGGTCTATGCCAACCCATCGTCTTGCTCATCCGGTGTGCCACGAGAATGAGATATGTGCAGCTCCTATCGGGATTTGTCGGCACATCGGGCGGCTTTGCTGGTCTTGTTTTACCATTGTCGAAATATCTTGTAAACCGGGATTCCGAGACTGACCGGGTCTTCCTGGGAGAAGGAATATCCTTCGTTGATCGCGATAGCTTATCATGGGCTAAGTTGGGACACCTCTGCAGGGTATAAACTTTTGAGAGCCGTGCTCGCGGTTATGTGGCAGATGGGAATTTGTTAATGTCGGTTGTAGATAACTTGACACGGATCCGAATTAAAGCGCATCAACGCGTGTGTAGCCGTGATGGTCTCTTCTCGGCGGAGTTAGGAAGTGAACACGGTTTACGTGTTATGATTGACGTAAGTAGGAGTTCAGGATCACTTCTTGATCATTACTAGTTGACGACCGTTCCTTTGCTTCTCTTCTCGCTCTTATTTGCGTATGTTAGCCACCATATATGCTTAGTCATTGCTGCAACCTCGGCACTTTACCCTTCCTTTCCCATTAAGCTTTGCTAGTCTTGATACCCATGGTAATGGGATTCTTTGAGTCCTCGTGGCTCCTGATTACTACAACAACGATCGCGGTACAGGTTTATGCGATGATCATGGCGAGAGCGATGCTTGCTGCGTTGAGTTCTTCTTCGCTTCCTCTTGATCGGGGATAGGTTCGGTCGGCAGCTGGGCTAGCGAGGATGGATTTTGTTTGAGCTTCTGTTTGTGTTTCATCCGTAGTCGGATGTAGATCTTATGTATGATGTGATGTTGTATTCGTGTGGCATTGTATGCCTTATGTATGCATCCCCATCTATTATGTAATGTTGATGTAATGATATCCACCTTGCAAAAGCGTTCCAATATGCGGGTCTATCCTTGGTGGGACCTTCGAGTTCCTTTTGGATAGGGTCGCATATTGGGCGTGACAATGTCATGGTTCAAACATCATGTAACAATGAGAGGAAAACATCTATGACAGAGCCTACTCATATTCTACCATAGCACTTACTATTATTGTTCTCATATCAACTCTAAGCAATAACATGCGTTGTTATGAAAATCTTGGAAACGAGAGTAACATATATCAATCATGATGTTATGCTCATAATATGTATTCTAACGATCATTAGATGCCAACTGTTCTCATATCAACTCTAACAATAACATGTGTGGTCATAAAAATCTAGGAAATGAGAGGAACATATACTCCCTCCGTCCCAAAATAACTGTCTTTAGCTTAGTACAACTTTGTACTAGATCTAGTACAAATTTGAGACACTTATTTGGGGACGGAGGGAGTAGCAATGATGTGGTTATAGACATACTATCTATTCTAAATTTGTAACAATGAACAGGCAGTCGTATTCATAACGTAAAGATGAGATGAGATAGAACAATTACAAGACGATAGATTCCACCAGTATAGGCAGCCAATCTGTATGTCGACCGCGTAAACAATGCCATCATGCACTATAGCATCAGACAGAAATGTTGCCTCAACAGGATTGATGATGAGCCATAACAATGTATGGCGACCGGATTCAGATAGACTAATCCCATGTCGAACAAGGCAATGAGCTTGTAATCCATGTAGTCTTCTAATGGTGTGGGCACTTCGCAGATTACAACTTTCAGCAAACAGAGGTCAAGCCAAAAGCTTGACGCGTCTCGTGCGTAGTAGGCAGGAGTGTCCGGCGGGCCGCGAGGCTCGATGGCGGTGAAGGGTGATCTCTCGCTGAGTGTAGATATCCACGAGACGCCACGGACTACTGGATTGGTGGATGAGGACGATCCAGTTGGCCTTCATGTCCGCCCAGTAGTGGCCGTGCATGAAGGATAGGTGGACGGGTAGTGGTAGCATGTCGAGGGGCACCATGGCAACCTTCGTAGGATCGTCAAGCTACCAAGTCAAGTCGATTATGCGGGCCACTGCGTGGATCGAGCATCGACAAGCGAGATGTCTTGAAAAGAGTCGGCGGTTCTTGAGCGAGTAGGCGGTACAAAGACACCGAGCATGTGGCGGATGGGCCGGTCTTGAGTAGGTCCATCGATTCTGATATGCTCCAAGAAAACATCGGGAGGAATTCCAATCGCCATTGGGGTTTTGGTGCTGCGAGCAGTGGGGAAGTGGATTCGGACGTGCGAAGAAGCTTCTCCTCGTGTGGCGGCGGTGGCGAGGATATGATCTGGCGTGAGCTACCAAGGCGAGATGGCGGCGGCAGGCGGCGATGAGTGGGGGTAAATGGTGTGCGGCCGGCGATGGGGAAGAGAGGAGGAAGAAGAGTGGAAGACGGGGAAGAAAGTGCATTAAATCTCAATTCTACTAGTACTACTACCAGGATATACCGTCCTTTGGAGTGTAAATAGTTACACTGATGACATGTGGGTCTACCACAAGAGGGCCCATATGTCAGTTAATGCAGGAGAGGTGTGTAGGCGTATTTGTGGAAGCGTACTCTACTGGCAAACATGAAGGCAGTATTGGGTAAGGCTGATTTAGTAACACCAACACGCTGGTTCAGCTTATTAATTACGTGTCCCACCTGCTGCAATGTGTATTGTCACTTCACTGTGAAGACTAGTTGAATAGTTCTCTCTGACCGAGATGGGGAATAATGGATCGCGAAGACTTCCTTTCTACAGTATCCCTATGCCTCTACGCTCACTTCACTCATTTTGCCCCGTACCTAGTCACTTGTTGAAATATGTAGAAAGACAAATACTCCGTATTTGGGAACAGAGGGAGGCTTTTACTCTATATTTGGGAAAAGAGGGAGTATCACCATATGGAGGGAATAGAGGAAGCTTGAAATATGAACATGTCAATGGGAGGGAGTAAGCCCAATGCATGCATGCATGCATGCATGCATGCATGCATGCAACATGCAACACTCACACGTACACATGGACGCACGCAACAGTCACGCACCCATGCAGCACACAACACACGACACAATCACACGCTCACGCTCAAGTGCTCAACCTACTCCCTACGTCCGTGAAAGACTGTACATTTAGAGATTTACACATTCACCAGGGCATAATTAACGCCCAAAAGTAGCAGACTTATGTGTGCATGTGACCATTGAGAGAAGAAGATTAAATGAAGGTCGTTGCATGCTGTAATTATGGATAGGCATGTAGCCTATACCTACAGCACAAGTTGGTGCATTCATCAATCAATATCGATTTAGATTAAAGGCTAAATGCATTGGAAGTGTAGATGTACATCATGTACTACACTCTTTGTTTTATAGCCGATGTACACTCTTTGTTAGAAGACCGAGGGAGTACACGTGCATGCACTCACATACACAGCCAGGGTGGTTCGCGCAAGGGTTGGACTCATGTCGCGCCTGTGTAAAGTTTTGTTTAACTGATTTCTTTGCTCTGCCAACTGACAGGTGGGACCCAGAAACCAGGTGACAATTTAACCAGTCATCAAAGTGCCACGTCGTCTATGTGGCCGGTCAGTAGGGTGCAATATAGTGCTCTAAGATGAGCTAGTGATCGTATAATCACCGCAAAACTATATATAGTGACCGTAAAGAGCGTATTGTTACATACATTGACTGCCAGTGTATTTTTCTCGTTTCAAATTAAGCCATACTAATCGAAAAGGGCCTTGATATGGACTAATCTTGCTTTGATGTGTCCCATCAACTCGCTGAACGAGGAGAAGCTTGCTTACTACGCCTCTCCCTCGCCCACGCGCGCGATGGTTCGCGGGACGAGGAGAGGGTTTTGACTACAGCGCCCTCTCCCTCTCCCTCGCCCTCGCCCTCGCGGTGGATGTGCAGCAGTTCAATCGGTGTCAGGTTGCCCAAAGCATATTGTACTGTAGTATCATCATTGTTGGACCTTCCGAAGAGGCGAAGAGCCAAGTGCAAGGTTCACATGAGTACGAACTGTTGAACCTCCCGAAGAGGCAAAGAGCTAGGAGCAAGGTTTTACAGGAGTTGTCGTCCTAGTAGGAGTGTACTACAACTATAGCGAATGATGCTACTATATGATGCCGCCACATCACCTATATCCAAAGCTGTGCCACCTTTTTTCTCAAAGAGCATGTTGGAGCCCGTGCAATAACCACACAAGTTGCACGTACACATAACACATTTACTAGTAATAAATTCTAAAGGACAAATGCCGTTATGCCACACAAGTTCATCTCAATTCATGTGATAAATTTGTGCGACTAGTCTACATATATTCTAGCGCTACCGTTCACAATTACCGTACTCCATTTACATGTTATAGATGGGCTACATGTCCTCCTCGAGTTCCGGTCAGTGTTCTTCATGGATGGAACGATCCATAGCGGTGGGCAATGGGAATCATTGTCGCAGCTTTCTAATCCGGTTCCACACGATGGAGACTCATCCAAGCTAAAGCGGCATAAATCAGGGATAGCGTGTCCCAGCATGTCGTTTATCTGGCGGTGCACACTGAAGACACAACCATGCTTCATGAACGGCAGGCCTTCCGTGTTGTGCACAGAAGGTGGCATCCGCTTCACAATGGGGTAGCTTTCCCCGATGAAAAGTGAGTACTCTCCAAGAGTGTTCCTCAGCACCCACGTAGCATCACGGGGTTCGAACTCGACACCGTTCATCTGGTACACGCGGCATCTCAGATCTGGACACATGGTGACGTACATAGTGAAGGTCCATGCATAATAATGTTGTGCTCAAATATGGCGGTCGATGTCTTGTGCGACAAATAGTACTACTCCGGTATAGAGGAAGTGAAAATAACTGGCTTATTATATATAGCCACTCTTGGCTACATGGATGAGATAGTAAGACATGGAAAAACAAAAATGGTGGCAGCTAGTGGGTTCATGTCTTCAAGGGCCTAGCTAGCTATACGCGTCCTCCAAGGTAAAAAGTATTCCTACTAGTATTACTAAGTATACTACTAGTACAACAATGAAAGAGAAGGCGAGAGGGTTAAAATATGGAATACCTGGGTAGATGGTGACGGTCCGATCGTGGTAGATTGTGTGACCATGTTGCACATCAGTCGTACCATGGGTAACGACTTCTAAGATAGTTGATCCCAATATGCCAAAGTCAGCTACAAGGTTCCAGGTTAGACCGAATCGCGGATGCAAATGCACATCTAGGATCGGCGATCTTATTTTGATCGGGGGATGACTGGTCCCTGCAAAATAATGGAGTACCATTAGGGATGCAAATGATGGTCTGTGCATTCCGTTTGTAATCTCCCATACCGTAGGATGGCAACCAGATGAAACAAGTCCCCTGGCTTGTCACCGCGAAGATCTGGCCTAGATGGCGCCACGGCGTCTTGAGCGTGTAGGGGTACAAATCTGCCGCTGCCAACATCGCCCGACCTCTCTTTATTCTTGCCTCTTGTAATGATGGCAATCCTTATGTCGAACACTGCAATGAGATAGTAATCGTTGTAGCCACGTCGCTTTGTCGGCGGGTCCACAATTGCTATCTTCTTCAATCTCATGTAGGCAACATCATACGTATTCAAGCCCAGCCAGTCTGGAAGGCCGATCCCAATGGTGGATCTACCGGAACGGCCGCACTGCTGTGGATGTTGTGCAAAACGATGGTGGTATCCGGCCGGAGGTATGGAAGCCAATCTTCATTGGCACCGACCCAGACCTATATATAAGACCATGGGCAGCGGAGAAATTACGGGATGGAAATGGAATAACTAAGTACTACATGATCAAACTCCATTATTGACCTGCTCATCGGACAAAATCCGACTACCTCTCAACGTCGGCAACTCTAAGCGAGTCGATGTGCAACCATGGCCAAGGGCGGTGGACTATTGAAGGATTGTCCGTGAAGAACCTTCTCCTCGAGGACGCATGGAAGACCAACAAGCATGGCCTTTTCCCAAGCCTGTTTAAGCACCGTCTTGAAAAAGTTGGTGCAGGAAGCACCAAGTCTTGCAGCGGTGAGGATGTCAGAGCGGCATGCGATTTCTCCCAGAGGGTCGTCATCCAAGTTCTCCCAGCCCCGACGAGGAGGAGAACTGCCTGGCGAATCCATGGGAGCAGCGATGAACTGCCTTCTCTTCGGGGGGAGGGGAACTGGCGAAGAGGAGATAAGAGCGTAGTAACCACAGGGCCTCGTCCCTTCCAACTGTAGATCGTTCCTTAGAGAAGGGGCAAGGTTATTATTTACTACTAGTACTAGCATTATGGAACGTTATGTGATTGCATTATACTGTAAATAATAGCACTAGTAAGAAATTTTTGGCACTAGGTAGTAGTTTTTGGCGTGGATTAAGAAATTTTGGGTATGTTTTGCCATTTTTGTACCGCCAACTAGTGTCAAAAGCGTCTTACATTATGTGACGGAGAATGCGTACTCGTCTTTGTGCGATGCTAGTACTACTTTTTCTCAACAAGTAGTGCGATGTACTGTACTTCTAGTCTCAGGGCCAAGGAGCTACAGTTGGAAGTCGAGGGTACTACTGTTCTCTAGAACCATCATTGTACTATCAATGCAGCGAAAGTACACCTGTGTAGTGGCCTAGTGGGCACTCTCGGTGCTCTATTCAGCCGCTCCTCTCATGTAGCTGGCCTACTCAGTCGCTCCTCTCACGCACACACTAGCAGCCTGTTTATCAGCGACGGTTACTGCGGGGGCACAACATTTGAGTTATTTGATACAGCGAGACTAGACTTTTCGCTTCCATTTGTGGAGGTGTAATGGATCTCGTCGAACTTTGTTAGTAGTTCCTTCTTTATGAATGAGATGAAGCGAAGCTTTTGCCTCCGTTTCAGAAAAAACACGTCAAGAGGAATTTCTTTTATAGTAGAGCCGATAATGGAGTGAAGTCCATGCATGCAACACCATAAGCTACAGAGTAGTAGTAGAGCACTTTACGTATAGAGCCATATTGCACAGTTCCCAGTGCCCCGCCAGGCTTTTCCGGCTCCTCGGGCTTAATTGGGAGGCGCTGGTTTAAATATGCTACTAGCTGATGAGGAAGCTGCAAGCGAGGTGTGGCTAGGGCGAGCACGCGAGCCACGGGATGCTGGGAAGGAAAACTCGTTCACATGGCTAGGCTATCCAGTGCACCCAGATTGTGGGGCCGCACGTCTGTTTGACTTCAAAACTCAAACTACCCGTGTAAAATATTGGCTCACAGTGAAGTGTAGTACTATTTTAAAAAAAGGTTGCCGTGCGTTCGGCCGGGATCGAACCCACAAAATGAGGTATACACTCCCGCGACCACTAGTAGTACTCGTTGGAGTACAACACAACCTAGAATCGCCATTTGTCACTAGTAGTACATACATTGTTCCTTACAAGAAACCCCTAATAATGCAAGAAACCACTAAAATGCCAAGAAACTACTACCACTTGCATACGTGGTAGACTTAAGATAAGACTACCTTATCAACCATTGTACATGCTCTTACCAACCAGCTCTACAAAGAAACGACTACTCTACAAAGTACCGTTATAGGCACGTTTCAACTCATGGCCCTGTTTGGATACATTTGTTCTCAATCTAACCTTGCCATCCAAACACCACTTTGGTTATGTCAGGACCCCGACTCAATGCCACATCGATCTAGCATGTAACACCTCATATCACTTTGCGGCCTCACGCACGGTATTCCCACGGGTGTCGCCTTACCTTTGCCCGAGACCGTTTAGCCTTTTGGCTGCGTATATGATAGTGTCGCTAGCATCCATATGATAAGGGCCGGGCTGACATGGCTGGTCGTAAACCCAAAGTGGCACAAACTTACGAGGACAGGCATCCATGACCCGACATCAAGCGTGTCGGTCATGTGAGTGAACCAGTGTAACCTTTGGGCTAGCGAGACTCCGGTGAACCGGGCTGTAGCGGGCTAGCAGGACTCTGGTATTCATCGTGACATTTCCCGAAGGGACAGACCGAGAGCGAAGAAGGACACATGCCGGCCAGCCTAAGTGTTCGGAGCGGTAGCAAGCTACCATGGATCGGTGGAAACACTAGGAGACATTTCCGGTAAGAGAGGCTACTAAAGATAAACAACTAGATAGTCGGATCCCACACATACCAAGCATTTCAATAACATACACACAATATGCTCGATATGTGCAAATACAACATGGCATCACAACATGACTCTCGACTCAAGTATTTTGTTCAATAGGCTCAGGGCGAGATATTACAAACATGGGTATCATGACCCAACATCCGAGCATACAAGTCAAAGCACAAGCGGAAGCTTAACATGTCGAGTCTGAGACACCTACAAATGAGAAAGGTGAGAAGCGACTATCTACGAGATCTGCCGAGGGCACAAGATCGTAGCTGAGGTAACAAGCTAAGCGTCGAAGTCCACGTGGAACTACTAGCGAGACTGAAGTCCCTCTGCAAAAACATAAAATAGGCAAGCGTGAGTACAAATGTACCCACAAGACTTACATCGAGAACTAACTACATATGCATCATTATCAACAAAGGGATGGTGGGGTAAAACTGCGACAAGCCAGCTTTGACTCGGTGGCTAACTTGAACTACATTGCAAGTAACTCTTTTGAGGTGGCGCACATGAGTCCACATATTCACCATATCAATACACCACTATGGATCCGCTCCCGTCTCCCTACGAGAACGCCATCCATAGCACTCACGCTTATCTTGCGTATTTTAGAGTATCCACTTTCACTTGTCTATGAACTATGCAAGGGGTCCAAGTTTCCATATCCGAGGAATCCGGCTATTCGAATAGATAATGATAACCCTGCAGGGGTGTACTTCTTCACACATGCTCTCGCCACTTATCGCCCTTTACACGTCATGTACCTCGGCAACCTTCAAGCGGAAACCGGGCGAGGGAGTCGGCCACGACCTACCTAAACACTCAAGTCTCTCGTCCAGGTTTATCGCCTATTCGGGTTCCATCCGCAAGGAGATCCGACCAGGGTGTCGCTCACGGCCCCAAATGATGTGTGTAGGGTTCCCGAGCCCACCATCCGGGTGCCACTCGGTACACCAGGCCACATGTGCCTAGTCTGTCCCAAGCCCACCCTGCCGGGTGCCACTTGGTAGAAAAATAGCACTACCTACAAACACGAAACTAGTTGCAACTCACGGACAGAGAACAAGGGTGATTAAGAAGCCGAGAGGGCTTGGGCGCCGGAGCCCAATGTGTGGTAATGCTGTTCATGGATCACAAACACGAACTCAGTTCACGAGGGCGGCTGCAATGAGACAACCCACCATGTACTCCTACATGGCCTCTCACCGCTACCTTAACCAAATCGTGTTCACACACTTAGCTCACATCTGATGGGACATGTTCACACAGCTCGATTCATCACGATGAATCGGACTGACACTAACTCTAAGCAATAGCAGGCATGACAAACAAGCATGAATGAGTAGGCACATCAGGGCTCAAACAACTCCTACTCATGCTAGTGGGTTCCATCTATTCTTGTGGCAATGACGGGTCATCACGAGAGGATAAAGGGTTCAACTACCGCAGCAAGTAACAATTGTATCGTTGTTGTCCTAATGCGATAAAAAGAAGCAGGAGGCGAGAGAGTGGAATTATATCGGAATGAACAAGGGGTTTTGCTTGCACAGCACTACGAAGATATTATAGTTCTTCATCGGTGTCATCGAACTCGTCGTCGAAACCATGTCTATCGAGAGGGGACAATTGCCGACAAACAAAGAGGGACACAATCAATGCAATGCAACAAATATGATGCATGATAATGTCATGGCAATATGCTGTTGATTGAGCTAATGCAACTAGCAACCATATTAAATGAAGTTGGTTTGAATCCAAGATTCAAACTCAAACTTCATATGTGGATATTTAAATGTCATTTATATGATTTGTGCTAAACAGCAGCTATAAGTTGTTCTAACTTGCATGAAAATGGTCCAGATGGATAGATTAGATTTTTCTGATCATTTTTCATATATAATTTATTTCATTTGGAGTTACGGTTGAATTTCTATGAATTTTAGAAGTTTTAGTTATTTTACGGAATTTCTGTATAAAATAAATCCAGAAAATAAGTTCTTTCGTCGACATGCGTCCTTGTGGCGTCGGCAGTCAACGGGCGCGGTCGAGTCAACCACGACCAATGGGACCCTTTGGTGGGTGGTTAGTTAACTAACTAAATTTAGTTAGCGTTAAACTATTGCTAATCTGGTTTAATTAGTGGCACGAGGCCCACGTCGATGAGAGAGGGGTTAGTTAGTGGCATCATTAGCGGCTAATTAACCATGCCACGTCGGCATCACCGGAGCTCAACGCGGCGACACAGAAACACTGGCGGAGGCGCGCCGGGTGGCTCGGGTTTCGCCTCTGATGCACCGTTCGGTCGCCCTTGGCCCTACGGAGAGCGGGCGCGATGGCGCGTCGGATAGTCATGGTCTCGAACTGCACAGGGTGGCCGGAGCCACGGCGGCGAGCTTCGGTTGTGTCGCCGGAGTTGGTGCCGATAAGCAGCGACACCGTGCGGGGATCAATGGGTAGAACCTCGCGTCTGCGAGCTCTCCACAAGCCAGCGGGCATATGAGCGGGGCGATTGACCACCGGAGCCTCGTCGGCGACAAGCTCGTGCTGTGGCGTGCTTCGAGCGTCATGGAAAAAACGGCGCTAAGCGGCGCTAGGCCCGCGGGTTAGAAACCGGCGGTGCAGCTCACGGTGATTACGATGATGGGTTGGCTTGCTTGGGGATGTCTGTGGCGGCGAATCGGCGATGGCGGTGGTCGGCTCCGAGATGAGGGCAGCGGCGATGGCGAGGTGAGGGCTCTGGGGCTTGTTTTGTTCTTCTCGTCGGCGTCTGAGAGCTGGCGAACCTAGGGATCTGATGGGAGGTCAGCGAGCTCGGTGGAGTCTTGGCAGCAGCGGCGGCAGTGGTGGTCGGGTGTGCTCGGGGAGAGAGCCGGGGAGGAGAGAGAGCAGCGAGTGAGGAGAGGGACAAGGGCCAGGCGTCTCCGTGGCGCTCGTAGAAGGCCGAGGCTCCCAGTGGAAGTAGGAGGTGGCGGGGGGCTCTCGGTGGCGCCACGCCTCTCCTCTGCCCTCTTGGTGAAGGAAGAAGCGGGCATGCCCACAGTGGGCTGGGCCGCCTGAGTGGGCCCACAGTGCAGTAGGTGGCGCCGAGTAAGTTTGGCCAGGTGGGTTTCTCTCTCTGCTCTAGTTTCTGTTCTATTAATGTTTTCTATTACTCTGTAAACTTTAGGGCTTTATTAAAAATACTTAGGCGCACTCAAAAATCACCAAACTGCTCATGGACCTTTGTTTGGAATATATCAACATGGAACATTTCAGTTTAGGATTATTTGGACATTTGAAATATTTAATAGAATTTAAATGCCCAAATTCAAATAGATTATGATTTAATTCAGATCCCAAATATGTCATGGAAAAATGTGCAACACCTCTGGTTACTGTTTCCAGCATTTCCAGAAATGATGAACATTTTTGAAAGACATTTGGACTTACTGAAAATATTTTAGGTGAACCTAGTGAATTCCTTTAATGCTAGGGTTTGGACAATCCCCATTTCAAGTTTATTTGAGAAAATTAAACATGATGCACACATAAAGGGATAGCCTAGTGCATGCCAGGACTAGGGATGTGACAACTCACCCCCGCTAAACAAGAATCTCATCCCGAGATTCAAGACGTGAGGTAAGAAGACAGAGGGGACACTAACTAACACGAACTTGTCAATCCAATTGCCCTTCCCGAAGATGTTGGTTCATTGCTCCAATTGATCTTAACGTCCTTGCTTTCAGGATCTTCATCCAACACGGTGGCGACAAAAAGAAACTCTATAGGAAACGATCTCCTCGAAGATCGAGCACTCAAGATCAACTCGTGGAATGAGATGTCGAAACATCTCGAGTTGAGACAAAAAACACATCGAGAGGATGGAAGAACAAACAACGAGGTTTGATTTGGTGGGCGACAATTCCACGCTTAGAGATGGTGGATGGTGTCAAGGTGGCGAGGAAATAGTTGCCATGATTCCATAATGGGGCACCTTGGGGGTGGTGACTCGTAGAGTTATTACCTTAAGTGGCAAAAAGAATTACTTTTGATATCTAGATCATTGAAACTCTTTATACCAGCCTAAGGCAATCACAATCGATCGTTTGGCGGAGTTCAAAGAAATGGCATATCCGGATTCGAATGGGTGATGTGGACTACCTTGTTGAGGACAACGCAAAGGATGATTTTGCTTATCATCGAAAATGGATGGGACCCATGGTAGGACCACTTTTGAAGACGATCCTAGATAGTAGTTACTGAGATGCAAGCTGGGAATAGAATGCAAATGATGGGAATGTTCCAACCTTCATATCTGCCTGAGATTCAGATCCGATTGGTAATAGGATACTTCAGACTCAGCATATCTGAAAAGAAAGTTTGCAACACAATTCGACGAGATGACGTCGCGAGATTCTCGGGAAATGAACTACGATAGTAAGCTCCAAAACATGAGCTGGTTTTGCTACAAACACGTGAACATGTTGTCCCAGACAAACATGGCCACATAGTAGTCTTATAATAAAACACTACCGAGTTCAGGTTGGGAACCATCATCGAGGATAACGAAGTCCTAACATAAGTCATGACTAGTTGTTATGAAGGAACTCCTTCTCCTTGAACAAATCAATCAGTGGCTTGGTGTGCTAGGGAATACATGTGGAGTGGAGGTAATTAATCTACCAAACCATAGAATACATTCGCACATGCATAACTGACTTGCGATGGTACAAGAGGAAACCAAAACAATCTTTCTCGAACCCACGGCGGCAACTTGCACCAAATGCACATGAATTCGAGGAAGTCACTTCTTCCATCCAAGCATAAGCTTCATGAGCGGAACATGAAGGCATTGCTTACAAAGTTTCCAACACTAGGTTGATGTCCAACATGAATCATGGGGGAGACAAAATGCTGCTGATGGGCTCAACAACAACTCATCGGAATTTCCATATCACTGGACTTCCACCATCATGTGAACACGGGGATAGCATTGGTCAGACCAAACGATGTAATGGTGTATGCTCGAGGGATCAACCACGAGTAAGACAACATTACGAACATCGTTGGTTCTGATTTGACTTGACGATAGCCCATACCCAAGTCAAAGTTTTGACAAGACAATAGATCCAACAACTGATCACGAGGACCAATTGGTGAAGATATCATCATTCTTCAACACACACACAAACACAAAGATATCCCTTAACAAGAACTAAGTCAGACAAGCTTTTTTCTTCCAACTCTCGAAGTTGTTGTCTAGCTCAACCAACTAGTTCAGGGGTATCCAACACAGATTCTTGGAGAAGGAGTGATTTATAAGAAAACCAACTTGATCACGAACTCAACATAGCGGCCAGGTGACAACCTGGTAATACTTCCGAGAGGATAATCGGAAAATCACGAACCACCGATATGCTACTAAGCTCGAGAACAATCTTGCTTTTCAGGGCAAGACGATATGATCAAATGAGCGAGGACTTAACAAAATCCTAACCCATCAATCGAAGAGTGCACCGGGAACAAGGACTAGGTAGCACAATCAGTCTTAGAATGATGATTCAAGAACCAACACGCGAAGAATGAAATTATTGTCCTTAACTACCAAGCAACACAGTTGCTAGGAGTATTGAGTTCACACATCATGATTCACCTGTCGGCATTCCGGTTGCAACAACACGGAACCGAGAAATGAAAATGATGGCGATAAGTATCACTGCGTCAAGAATTCATAAGAGGTGGTGCAATTCTCATGACAATCCTGACATAAAGAAGGTAACACTTCAAGGTAGAACAGAACAAAAGCTGGATTGGCATTTTGATCTGCGGAATATAACTACTTTGACCCAATCCTGGAAATGGATAAGGTACTGGAGTTTGTTTCTCATAGTCATTCTGGAATAAAATGGCTTGACGGACCACAAGAATAATAAGCATCAATAACACGAATGCACAATTACTCCTGACTATCAATTGATAGGCGAAGATCGAATCTGTTGAAGAGGACAACTCAAAGGAACATATATCTTTCGAGTTGTGGATGCATAGATTAGTATGTCAAACCAAGTTCAACAGGTTTCTTCCGGATAACCCATGCAGAGAAGGTAGGGTGGCAGATTCACAATATAGAATGAAGAACTCATCAAAAGCACTTTGTGGTTGTGATCTTTGGGTTCAAAGAACTCCTGCCAAGAATGGTTCATGGTATTTGGAAGAGCGATATACCACGGACCTCGAGGACTATCATAAAGGTTACTAATATCCTAAAGGAACTAGCAAACACTATCAACACGAGGTAAGTAGGGTGAATCTCGGGTTCAAGAACCCAGGAATAGAATACCTACTACTAAATGGCATCACGGGATGCTTTCAAGAATGAAGGCCAGAGTCATCACACTAGAAACGCGAAACATGGTTCGATTACTAGATGGCACTCTAGACATCTAGGGTCATAATAATAGCTCCAACATATACGTCGAGGCAATAGAGTACCTCAACTCACCAATTAGTGTGCTTAATCTGGCCCAAAGGGACATCGGAACGGGAGGAAGGGATTTTGCAAATGCTTTAGACTACTTAGAAACCTGGGATGACTCGGACAGCATAACGGCTGTAAATGCTCAAAAGTTTGGAGACATACAACAGAAATGCTGGCATAACCACTTAATATCACAATTTCAAGATTCTGCGACCAGCTATGAACATACAGAAGTAGTAAAAGCTGAACTGAGATTTGAAACTAACAATTCTATAAGTCAATGGATTAGTAACCGTCATCTGATAGATAGATGAGAAGGCCTAGTTCTTAATCCCGTAGAAGAGAAGAGGATGACTTCGGATCGAAGGCCATGAGGTATAAGAAGTAAAAAGAGCCTTCGTTCCTTCCACAATCAATTCCCTACATATAACTAAAGCATTTCTAGACTCAACTTGACCGGTTTGGCTTGGTAATCCTCTGAGCGGTCAAGCTCGATACCAAAGCTGTCGGGACCCGACTCAATGCCACATCGATCTAGCATGTAACACCTCATATCACTTTGCGGCCTCACGCACGGTATTCCCAGGTGTCACCTTACCTTTGCGGGACCGTTTGTGCCTTTTGGCTGCGTATATGATAGTGTCGCTAGCATCCATATGATAAGGAGCCCGGGTGACATGGCTAGTCGTAAACCCAAAGTGGCACAAACTTACGAGGACAGGCATCCATGACCCGACATCGAGCGTGTCGGTCATCGGTGAGTGAACCAGTGTAGCTTTGGGCTAGCGAGACTCCGGTGAACCGGGCTGTGGCGCGGCTAGCAGGACTCTGGTATTCATCACGTGACATTTCCCGAAGAACAGACACAGAGCGAAGAAGGACACATGCGGCCAGCCTAAGTGTTAGGAGCGGTAGCAAGCTACCATGGCTCGGTGGAAACACTAGGAGACATTTCCGTAAGAGAGGCTACTAAAGATAAACAACTAGATAGTCGGATCCACACATACCAAGCATTTCAATAACATACACACAATATGCTCGATATGTGCAAATACAACATGGCATCACAACATGACTCTCGACTCAAGTATTTTGTTCAATAGGCTCAGGGGCGAGATATTACAAACACGGGTCTCATGACCCAACATCCGAGCATACAAGTCAAAGCACAAGCGGAAGCTTAACATGTCCGAGTAGACACCTACAAATGAAAAAGGTGAGAAGCGACTATCTACGAGATCTGCCGAGGGCACAAGATCGTGGCTGAGGTAACAAGCTAAGCGTCGAAGTCACGTGGAACTACTAGCGAGACTGAAGTCTCTGCAAAAACATAAAATAGGCAAGCGTGAGTACAAATGTACCCAACAAGACTTACATCGAATCAGAACGCCCGGACACACCCGCGGTGGTCGTTACTCTGGCGGGATCTAGACGCCCCACAGATCAATACTAGTCTTTTTTGCGCACTTTGTCCTCACTCATGCGCACCAGGAGCAACTTCGGTCGGTCACCCATCCTGAGACTACTCCAAGCTGAGCACGCTTAACTTTGGAGTTACGTCCGAATGGGCTCCGAAAAAGAAGAATTCCTTATTGATCGAGTAGTCTATCATCCCTAATAAGCCGGCTATTACATACACCCACACTCGGAGGAACCGCGTCCTCGTCGGGCCACGAAACGTTCCCTCTTGGCACAACCGTCTATGCATCGATCCGGTACATGTGCCATGCCGTGCCCTGACGGGTCACAAGCGTCATGAACAACATGACCGCGCACCTATCGCAACCATCCGTGTAACCGCGAGGGTCGGTTACGATACCAACTTATAACGCCGGACACACCGCGGTGGTCGTTACTCTGGCGGATCTAGACTGGCCCCCAGATCAATACTAGTATTTTCTGCGCACTTTGTCCTCACTCATGCACACGGGAGCAACTTCGATCGGTCACCATCCCGAGACTACTCCAAGTGAGCACGCTTAACTTTGGAGTTCTGTCCGAATGGGCTCCCGGAAAAGAAGGAATTCCTTATTGATATGAGTAGTCTATCATCCCTAATAAGCCAGGCTATTACAAGAACTAACTACATATGCATCATTATCAACAAAGGGGATGGTGGGGTTTAACTGCAGCAAGCCAGCTTTGACTCGGTGGCTAACCTGAACTACGATTGCAAGTAACTCTTTTGAGGTGGCGCTACGAGTCCACATAGTCACCATATCAATACACCACTATGGATCCTCTCCGTCTCCCTCACGAGAACGCCATCCATAGCACTCACGCTTATCTTGCGTATTTTAGAGTATCCACTTTCACTTGTCTATGAACTATGCAAGGGGTCCAAGTTTCCATATCGAGGAATCCGGCTATTGAATAGATAATGATAACCTATGAGACGTGTACTTCTTCACACGCTCTCGCCACTTATCACCACAGACACGTCATGTACCTCGGCAACCTTCAAGCGGAAACCAGGCGAGGGAGTCAGCCACGACCTACCTAAACACTCAAGTCTCTCGTCAGGTTTATCGCCTATTAGGGTTCCATCCGCAAGCAGATCCGGCGGGGTGTCGCTCACGGCCCCAAAGCGATGTGTGCGGGGTTCCCGAGCCCACCATCCGGGTGCCACTCGGTACACCAGGCCACGTGTGCCTAGTCATCCCAAGCCCACCTGCCGGGTGCCACTTAGTAGAAAAATAGCACTACCTACAAACACAGAAACTAGTTGCAACTCGGACAGAGAACAAGGGTGATTAAGAAGCCGAGAGGGCTTGGGCGCCGGAGCCCAATGTGGTAGTAACTGTTCATGGATCACAAACACAGAACTCAGTTCTCGAGGGCGGCTGCAATGAGACAACCCACCATGTACTCCTACATGGCCTCTCACCGCTACCTTTACCAAATCGTGTTCACACACTTAGCTCACATCTGATGGGACATGTTCACACACCTCTAATTCATCCACGATGAATCGGACTGACACAACTCTAAGCAATAGCGGGCATGACAAACAAGCATGAATGAGTAGGCACATCAGGGCTCAAACAACTCCTACTCATGCTAGTGGGTTTCATCTATTTACTGTGGTAATGACAGGTCATGCAGAGGATAAAAGGGTTCAACTACCGCAGCAAGTAACAATTGTATCGTTGTTGTCCTAATGCAGTAAAAGAGAGCAGGAGCGAGAGAATGGAATTGTATCAGAATGAACAAGGGGGTTTTGCTTGCCTGGCACTTCTGAAGATATTATAGTTCTTCATCGGTGTCATCGAACTCGTCGTCGAAACCACGTCTATCGAGAGGGGACAATTGCCGGCAAACAAAGAGGGACACAATCAATGTAATGCAACAAATATGATGCATGATAATGTCATGGCAATATGCTTTTGATTGAGCTAATGCAACTAGTAACCATATTAAATGAAGTTGGTTTGAATCCAAGATTCAAACTCAAACTTCATATGTGGATATTTAAATGTCATTTATATGATTTGTGCTAAACAGCAGCTATAAGTTGTTCTAACATGCATCAAAATGGTACAGATGGATAGATTAGATTTTTCTGATCATTTTTCATATATAGTTTATTTCATTTGGAGTTACGGTTGAATTTCTATGAATTTTAGAAGTTTTAGTTATTTTCTGGAATTTCCTGTATAAAAATAAATCCGAGAAAATAAGTTCTTTGCGTCGACATAGCGTCCTTGTGACGTCGTCAGCGATCAACAGCGCGGTCGAGTCAACCACGACCAATGGGACCCACTGGTGGGTGGTTAGTTAACTAACTAAATTTAGTTAGCGTTAAACTATTGCTAATCTGGTTTAATTAGTGGCACGAGGCCCTACGTCGATGAGAGAGGGGTTAGTTAGTGGCATCATTAGCGGCTAATTAACCATGCCACGTCGACATCGCTGGAGCTCAACGCCGGCGACACTGGAAGCAGCGGAGAGCGCACAGGGTGGCTCGGGTTTCGCCTCTGATGCACCGTTCGGTCGCCCTTTGGCCCTCGGAGTGGCGGGCGCGATGGCGCGTCGGATAGTCATGGTCTCCAGTGCAGGGTGGCGGAGCCGGCGGCGGCGAAGCTTCGGTTGCGGCCGCCGGAGTTCAGTGCCGATAAGCGGCGACACCGTGCAGGGGATCAATGGGTAGAACCTACGCGTTCTGCGAGCTCTCCACAAGCCAGCGGGCATATGAGCGGGGCGATTACCCACCGAGCCTCGTCGGCGACAAGCTCGTCTGTGGCGTGCTTGGCGTCATGGAAAAAAGCGGTGCTAGAGCGGCGCTAGGCCACGGGTTAGAAGCAGCGGTGCAGCTCACGGTGATTACGATGATGGGTTCGGCTTGCTTGGGGATGTCTGTGGCGGCGAATCGGCAGCGGCGGTGGTCGGCTCTCGAGGATGAGGGCGATGGCGATGGCGAGGCTGAGGGCTCACGGGCTTGTTTTGTTCTTCTCGTCGGCGTGCTGAGCATGGCGAACCTAGGGATCTGATGGGGAGGTCAGAGCGAGCTCGGTGGTGGCATGGGCAGCGGCGGCGACAGTGGCGGTCGGGTGTGCTCGGGGAGAGAGCGAGGGAGGAGAGAGAGCGGCGAGTGAGGAGAGGGACAAGGGCTTGAGGCGTCTCCGTGGCGCTCGTAGAAGGCCCGAGGCTCCAGTGGAAGCGAGGAGGTGGCGGGGGGCTCTCGGTGGCCACGCCTCTCCTCTGCCCTCTTGGTGAAGGGAAGACAGGCATGCCACAGTGGGCTGGGCCGCCTGAGAGTGGGCCCTGATGCATGTAGGTAAGCGCCAGGTAAGTTTGGCCAGGTAGGTTTCGCTCTCTGCTCTAGTTTTTGTTTTATTAATGTTTTCTATTACTCTGTAAACTTTAGGGCTTTATTAAAAATACTTAGGCGCACTCAAAAATCACCAAGCTGCTCATGGACCTGTTTGGAATATATCCAACATGGAACATTTCAGTTTAGGATTATTTGGACATTTGAAATATTTAATAGAATTTAAATGCCCAAATTCAAATAGAGTATGATTTAATTCAGATCCCAAATATGTCATGGAAAAATGTGCAACACCTCTGGTTACTGTTTCCAGCATTTCCAGAAATGATGAACATTTTTGAAAGACATTTGGACTTACTGAAAATATTTCAGGTGAACCTAGTGAATTCCTTTAATGCTAGGGTTTGGACAATCCCCATTTCAAGTTTATTTGAGAAAATTAAACATGATGCACACATAAAGGGATAGCCTAGTGCATGCCAGGACTACGGATGTGACAGGTTAGAGTTAGTTCAGGGTTAGAATCTAACTCTAACCTCTGACAGGGCCCATGTCGCCCATTAAGTCAACGCCTTCTATTCGACCAGGCGTTATGACTTGTGGGACCTACATGTCAGTCTGCACAAAAATCCCCGTGTGACCTTCTACCTCCGGCCCGTCCACCTAGTCATCCTCGGCCATGGGACGCAGCTACCGCCGCTGACAGAAGGCGAGGTCAAAACCGCTGGCGGTGTGGAGCCCATGTTGCGGCAGCCCGGATGCGAGCTCCGTCCGGCGCTCGCGGCCGCTAGCTAGACAAGATAGCTCCGTCCAGCTGCTTCTCTGCAAGGTTTGCTAGCTAGATTGGCACGGCAGCGCGGTGGCTTGCTCGCGCGCACCGCGGTAAGGCCAGCCATCTGGCTCGAGCGAAGACCAGCGCGGCGGCTTGCTCGCTCGTGAGTCACGCTCGAGCCAACCTTTCAACCCATGCGGAGGCCAGCGCGGCGTCCGGCCCGTCCGGCGGAGCGGCGGCCAACTCGCTCATCACCGGCGCCACCGACGAACACGCATCAGTACTATTTGAAGTAATGTTCAGGAAAAATAATGATTTGAGGGGGAATAACAGGATAAAAGGTCAGATGTGGGTCCCTCGGGTCAACGGTCAAACAAAATGTGTTGGTTTAAGCTGCCTCATCAGCACGGACGTGTGGGCCAACCCTGTCATAAATGGCTTTAAACGAACCTAATCAGTAGGAGTACTAGGTAGTAGTTTTGGCGTGGATTAAGAAATTTTGGGTATGTTTTTGCTATTTTTTGTACAACAGATTCTTCCTAGGGCTGGTTGAAAGTGGTAGTTTTTTGTTAAATACTCTACATATTGTAAGTAGGAGTGAAAGCTAAGCTTTGGAAGCCAATAAGCAAGGCTAGTTACATAGTGCATATGTGTACATGATTGAAAGTAAATATCAACCATGAGTGACTAATATCTTGATGGAAAACTCGAAACTATGGAATACTAGGAAAAAAATGCATGGTTGGAAATACTAGTAATGTTCATGTGCGTTGCAACGAATCATAATTAGAATAATACTTATTCACAAACTTGATACAAAACACTCTAATTTTGATATACATATGTCACTAGAGATATATTATGTTTCAATTAGAATATATTCCTTGGGCTATTTTGGTGAGGTCAGGGAGGGATGTGGTTGGTTTTAAGATACTAATTATGGGTTTTTCTGCAAATTGGTAGACAAGTGGGATGTTGGTGAGAAAAGGCAACAACTTACCTCACAGTGGTTAGGTGTAGATCTAATGGTCAGAAACGACGGATGGAAGACACACCATCATCACTGTCGGTGTCAAAACCGGCGGATCTCGGGTAGGGGGTCCCGAACTGTGCGTCTAGGCGGATGGTAACAAGAGACGAGGGACACAATGTTTTTACCCAGGTTCGGGCCCTCTCGATGGAGGTAAAACCCTACATCCTGCTTGATTAATATTGATGATATGGGTAGTACAAGAGTAGATCTACCACGAGATCAAGGAGGCTAAACCCTAGAAGCTAGCCTATGGTATGATTGTTGAGATGTATGTTGTCCTACGGACTAAAGCCCTCCGGTTTATATAGACAGGAGGAGGCTAGGAATTACAGAGTCGGTTACAATGGTAGGGGATCTACATATCCGTATTGCCAAGCTTGCCTTCCACGCCAAGGAAAGTACCATCCGGACACGAGCCGGAGTCTTCAATCTTCTATTTTCCGGTGGATATTGATAGTCCGGCTATCCGGACACCACCTAGTCCAGGACTCCCTCAGTAGCCCCTGAACCAGTCTTCAATGACGATAAGTCCGGCGTGCATAATGTTCGGCATTGCAAGGCGGGTTCCTCCCTTGAATAATCCGGAGAAGATAATGAACACCAGGATAGTGTCCGGCTCTGCAAAAATAATTTCCACATTCCACCGTAGAGAGAATAAAATGTACACTTAGCTCAATCTGCTGACGTATTATGCGGCGTGTCATCACACCGCAACCAAGCCTTTGTTCGAATTACTATACCACCTCAGCACGTTTAGCGAAGCAGTTTCCTTGGCACGTCCTGTCGAACAGAGATCGTGCTCCCCTTATTCTGGGATTCTCATCAATACGTGTGTGGGTAACCTAACCGCGCCATTGATGGTGGCGCTCGGGAGATAAGCGAGTTTTACCAGGCCGGTGGGGGCGCATAGTTTTGTCGCCTATATATAAGGGATAAGTTTACCTTCTCACCTCGCCTTCTTCCTCCTTTGCTTATCCATCCTGCGAACTCAAGCTCCAACGCCCAAGCTCGCGCATCTCGCCTCGACCTTCTCTGAATATGTCGGGGCGGGAGGTAAATGGTTAGCCTCCACGCCAAGGAGGAGGACATCACCAAGCTGCGCGACGCGGATATCTTTCAGCGATATTATGATCGGCTGCTGACGAGGCAGCTCATCCCTACCCGAGGGCCTCATGAGAGGTCGTCTTCCTCCCCACTTCCTCCGCATGGTGGGCTTCCGCTCCATCCATTTCTCCGGGGCTCATGTTTTACTACGGCCTGGATTTCCACGATCTGGCGCGAACTTCATCCTCAACATCTCGGCGTTTATCGTGCGTGTGCGAAACCTTTCTCGCATCCAGCCCCACTTGGCTGTGGCTCAAGACCTTCAACGTCAAGCGAAGGTTGTGAAGAACGCATAAGCGGAATGCGGAGGCGCCATGTTAGAGCAAATTGCCGCGTCCCTTGGCTAGAAGGGACCTTCGTGGACTCCGTCAAGGGGTGGCAATTGGGGTGGTTCTACATCATCGAGCAGCGCAAGCCCACATGGCGGCAGCCCCGAGTTTAGATCTGGAATCCCCACGCAGCTCACCTCACGAGAGAGAAGGGCTTGCGAGTGGGGCAATCCGTGGAGGTGGCGGGACTCGAGCCACGCATCAAGAAGATGGTGAGCAATAGGCTCCGGCTCATCGGCGTGGTCCAAGTCATGCTCCTCGGCGGATTCTCCCATGCCAAGAACGGGCATTCAATTTGTGGGAGTTCAATCCGGAACAGCACCAGGTGTTAAGCGGGCTCTTTGATACAACACACGAAGGCGCCTGGAGGGTGCTATTCAAGGGCGCCGAAGCCCCCGCATCCGTGACCGAAGATCGCGGATTCAGCTCGCAGTCTCCGACTGACGAGGTAAGTGATTCAACCCCATTACGGGACACTTGTGGTAATTAGATTGACTCTAGTGAGGTTTCATTCTGCCTCTTCCTTTGACAGGAATGGATGGAGAAGGCCAAGCTGATCATCAGCCCGGCTCCCATGCGAAGACCCGTGAGCGCCCGCTAGCAGGAGACTCTTGGTTCGGCACCGCGTGGTCTTGGGAGAAGAAGGCCAAGAAAGGCGGCCACGGGGACTCGAAAGAGTTCCGTAATTAGGCGTCGGCGGCGGCGAGGACTCCTCCCCGAAGGCGAGGAGGAGTACTCTCTCCGGAAGAGGAGAGAGGAGAGGAAGGCTTCCCCAATCGGGAGGCGAAGGGTCAGAGGAGAACTATCCCCGGACAGTTCGCCAACATCAGCGTTGGCGAGGATGAGTGGCCTCCAAGGGCCACACGTCCGGCCGGATCATAAGTATTTGGATCATTTATATGCCGTACCCTTCATGTCACGTAGTATCCTTCTAACGCCGCATTCTATCCGTAGTCCGGTCGATGACGATCTCCCGACTTCGATGGCGGGTCGTTAGCCTCGTCGGACGTAAATTCCGCCCCGACCGCCTCTACCCACGCACCGCGAGGACGCCGAGGTGGGATCCCAAGAGGGACCCATCGGGAGGAGGCTCGGAGGCGCCGTCGACGACCTCCGAACTTTGCGCCGGACTCTACGCCGAACCGATAGTGGTTCGAGTCAAACAGCGGCTACTGAAAGAAGGGCAAGACCGTGGCCTTGGCCTCCGTCCAACCGGAGGTGCGGATAACCTGTTGGGCGCTTAAAGGCGCTTCCATAGAGGAAGAACACCGCACTATCATGAGTGCGGTGATTGAAAAGGTTTAGCTCGCCAAGGCGGGCTGACAAAGCACTGCAGCAGCCTTCTAACAGGCTTTGAGGTAAGTTTAAAATTATGTAATGTCATACCGCATAGACAGTAGCCTGATGCTCGGTTTGGTGATCGGAAAGAAAAGCGGATGAGGATCTAATAAGATATCTTGAGGTTGCTAAAAATATGTCAATATGGGTTTGCAGGCTCTTGCTGACCTCTGCCGCGTGCTGGCGGAGGTCGAGTCTTGAAGAAGGATCTCGGCGGTCCGAGCAAGAGCTCGGCCATGCCAGAAGGCAGCTCGAGGAAAAGAAGGTGAGTAACACCACTTTAAATAAGTACCTTCTGAGAAAAGGATTTGGGTTGCAAATAAAATTAACAAGGATAATATGTGTATTGCGGGGGCCACTAACGAGGTGGCAGCCACGAAAGATGCCGTGTCATGACGAGCATAATCTTGACCCGCAGGCAGGCTGGCGAGAAAAGCAAGAGGCTTTGGTGGCGGAAGTTGACAAGAGCTCCGGGCTCTCATGGAAAAGCATGAGAGTTTGGGCGTGACTCAAGACTCCAGAGTCCGAGCTTGCCTCGGCTCTCGAAAGTGCCAAGTCCGCCAAGGCCGAGGCCCAAAAGGCCCTTCAGGAGGTTGAGGACATAAAGAAGATAACGGCGGGTAAGGCCTTTTTCATGCAAAGCAGGCATGTTAATGTGAATTACCGGATACTTACCCGAATTCGGAGCTCTCCAGGGGCGTTTGCAGATCTGCCGCGTAGTGCGTCGATCTTGCCGCATTCTATCGTGGCGAGGAGGGCTCGGCGGAGAAGGTCTTACGGTCTCGATCTGTTGAGGCCGGCCATTCAGTGCCCCAAGCGACCGGTGAAGCGGCTGGTCGAACTCCTAAGGTAGCCGAGGAGGCCATGAAGGGCCTCATAGTCCATTGTGGCACTGGAGAGGCCATGCACAGAAGCTACTTTGGCCTAGTCGGTGGTGGTGAATGCATGCCCCGGGCTCGATGTAGTCAGCGCTCCTCTGTATTGAAGGTGCTCGTCGGGCCCTTGCCCGCATAAAGGTGCAATGGGGAAAAGCTGGATGCGGAGAGGCTTCTCACGGACCCACCCGTCGGGCAAGGAGCATCGCGCCGGGAGCGGTATTATAAAGTTGTCTGAAGGAGCCTGCGATATTGCAGATGAGTGCTCGAAATGTAATTTTGAGTGAACTTCATTGTGTATTTATCTGTGTGCGAAAACTTCGTTTATATGCGCCATGAGCAACGCTTGTTTAATTTAAAATATTACCTTACATGCGGCCGTTTGTTAAATCGAGAGATGGCAAGTCGTTGGCTTCAGCCCCCAAGCCACAAGTCTTTGGGTGTTGGGTGATAAACTTGAGCACTCTTGTTCCCATTTTGGGTCCATCTAGGGAGGCGCTCAACCTGACGAACAAGGCAACCGGATTTATAATGCTTGAACACTCTCACTTAGCCATAGAATTCTATAATTCTAAATTTGGTGAAGCCCTGGTATTCGGAAGCCGAATCCGGCGCTATCACGCCTTCATCGGACATTATCCGAACTTCGCTCGGCGGCGTGAGTCTTTAAGGACCGAAAGAACCTCTCGAACAGCGACAGTCTCTCGCCTTATCATGCCGGTCAGTTTTAGATTTCTCCATCGAGGCGTTAACCCGGCTCAAGCAGGCGCAATCGCGATGGTTCTCCCAGTGCTACCTTAGCCGGCCAGGCAGGCGTAAGGCACCAAAACATGGGGCCGGGCAAACCCAACTATTGACCCAAGACATGATTGAGCCGATTCATATAATGCTATAAGTTCGGGTGCCGCACTTGTGAAAGTGTTTGGACTTTATCACACCATAATCTGGGAGCGAAGCCCTGGCGTATTCGGCCGTACCAAAATGTGCGGGTGCATGATGTCATATAATGAACATATATAAAAGATAACATAATTGCAATAAAAGGGTGCTGCATTATTTATGAAAGAAAGTACATTAGTAGAGGCGATGATACAAATAGTCTTGTAAGCAAGGGATTTGGACTAAATAAACATGTCCCCCTCGAGGATGAGCTGCAGACTTGGTGTATGTAATTGAATTTAATGCTCATAATTGAGACCACACGAATATTAAATCGCGGCCTTCTTTAGTCCCATTTGTTGCATCATGAGTTGGCGGAGTTACGCGCGGACGAGGCTTCAGTTAACAGAGTCTGTATACATAAAAGAAGAAAAGATAAAAATAAAAACAAAGGGGCTCGTGTGAGCCTGGTGTGGTCGAGCCGCACTCTTGGTCCCTTGTGATCGTGCCTTCCCCGCGCCCATGGTATCTCCAAAGCGTAATGATGTCTGTGAGTGTTATTCTTGCGATCATCTTGTGGCGAGGTTGGGGCGCATTACTCTGGCGATGCTCTGATCGCGCCGGGTGGTCTTAGTTGGTATTGCTCGGGCGCTTTCTTTGTATCCGGCTTTTAACCGCCGGATTTGGAGAATACGAGAAGGCTGCTCTGTATTCCGCCGCAAGAGCATTGTATGTTCCTCCGTTCGGAGGGCGTTCCGTATTTCCATTGACCGTGATGACTCCACGAGGGCTGGCATCTTGAGCTTTAGGTATCGTGTCTGCGGCACCGTGTTGAATTTTGCGAACGCGGTTCGTCCGGCAAAGGCGTGATAGCGGTTGTGGAGCAGGGGTATGTCGAAGATTAACTCTTCGCCGGAAATTATCAGGGATCGAAGACCACTTCGGTGTGGTGAGCCTGCTGATTGGCTTCCACTCTGGGATGACACCTTTAAAGGTTGTCTTTGTAGGTTTAATCCTTGATGGGTCTATGCCCATTTTGCGCACTGTATCCTGATAAAGCGGGTTCAGGCTGCTACCGCCGTCCATCAGGACTCTCGTGAGGTGGAACCCATCGACGATTGGGTCTAAAACCAATGCGGCGAATCCGCCATGGCGTATGCTGGTCGGATCGTCTCTTCGATCGAGAGTGATCGGGCAAGAGGTGTTGGGGAACGTAGTAATTTCAAAAAATTTCCTACGCACACGCAAGATCATGGTGATGAATAGCAACGAGAGGGGAGAGTGTTGTCTACGTACCCTCGTAGACCCGAAGCGAAGCGATCACAACATAGAGGAAGTAGTCGTCGTTCTCCTCGCGATCCGACCGATCCGGCGCCGTTACTCGGCGCCCGAGTTCTTGACACACGTACAGCTCGATGGCGTCCCTCGTACTCGATCCAGCCGAGTGTCGAGGAGAGTTTCGTCAACCTGACGGCGTGGTGACGATCTTGATGTTTCACGGCGCGGGGCTTCGCCTAAGCTTTGACGGTATGACCGAGGTGGAATATGGTGGAGGGGGCACGCACACGGCTAAGAGCGATCTAAAGATCAAACTTGTGTCTCTTGGGGTGCCTCTACCTCGGTATATAAAGGAGCCAAGGGGAGGGGGCGCCCGGCCAGAGAGAGAGGCGCGGGAGGTCCTACTCCTTCCGGGAGTAGGACTCCTCCTATCCTATTCAATTAGGATTCCGGAGGGGAAAAGAGGAGGAGGGCGGCCACCTCTCCTAGTCCTAATAGGACTAGGGAAGGGGGGGCGCAGCCCATCTAGGGCAGCCCTTCTCTTTTCCACCAAGGCCCACCATGGCCCATTTACCTCCCGGGGTTCCGGTAACCTCCGGTACTCAGAATAAATTCTGTTTTACTTTGGAACCATTCGAACTCCAAACATAGGCTTCCAATATATCAATCTTTATGTCTCGACCATTTGAGACTCCTCGTCATGTCCGTGATCACATCCGGGACTCGAACTTCTTGGTACATCAAAATACATAAACTCATAATAAGCATCATCGAAACCTTAAGCGTGCGGACCCTACGGTTCGAGAACAATGTAGACATGACCTAGAACTATTCACGGTCAATAACCAACAGCGGGACCTGGATGCCCATATTGGTTCCCACATATTCTCGAAGATCTTTATCGGTCGGACCGCATAACAACATCGTTGTTCCCTTTGTCATCGGTATGTTACTTGCAGAGATTCGATCGTCGGTATCCAATACCTAGTTCAATCTAGTTACCGGCAAGTCTCTTTACTCGTTCCGTAATACATCATCTCACAGCTAACTCATTAGTTGTAATGCTTGCAAGGCTTCGGTGATGTGTATTACCGAGAGGGCCGAAGATACCTCTCCGAGCAATCGGAGTGACAAAACCTAATCTCGAAATCGCCAACCCAACATACGCCTTTGGAGACACTGTAGTACTCCTTTATAATCACCCGATTCACGTTGTGACGTTTGGTAGCACCAAAGTGTTCCTCCGTAAGCAGGAGTTGCATAATCTCATAGTTACGAGGAACATGTATATGTCATGGATAAAAGCGGTAGCAACATACTAAACGATCGTGTGCTAAGCTAACGGAATGGGTCATGTCAATCAGATCATTCTACTAATGATGTGACCTTTTTAATCAAATAACAACTCCTTGTCATGGTTAGGAAACATAACCATCTTTGATTAACAAGCTAGTCTAGTAGAGGCATACTAGTGACACTCTGTTTGTCTATGCATTCACACATGTATCATGTTTCCGGTTAATACAATTCTAGCATGAATAATAAACATTTATCATGATATGAGGAAATATATAATAACTTTATTATTGCCTCTAGGGCATATTTCCTTTAGTCTCCCACTTGCACTAGAGTCAATAATCCAGTTCACATCGCCATGTGATTGAACACCAATAATCATATCTGTATATGATTAACACCCATAGTTCACATCGTCATGTGACCAACACCCAAAGGGTTTACTAGAGTCAATAATCTAGTTCACATCGCTATGTGATTAACACCCAAAGAATACTAAGGTGTGATCATGTTTTGCTTGTGAGAGAATCTTAGTCAACGGGTCTATCATATTTAGAGCCGTATGTATTTTTGCAAATATTCTATGTCTACAATACTCTTGCGGAGCTACTCTAGCTAATTGCTCCCACTTTCAATATGTATCTAGATCGAGACTTAGAGTCATCGGATCGGTGTCAAAACTTGCATCGGCGTAACCCTTTACGATTTAACCTTTTGTCACTTCCATAATCGAGAAACATATCCTTATTCCACTAAGGATAATTTTGACCGCTGTCGATGATCTACTCCTAGATCACTATTGTATTCCTTTGCCAAACTCGGTCACGGGGTATACAATAGATGTGGTACACAGCATAGCATACTTTATAGAACCTATGGCCAAGGCATAGGGAATGACTTTCATTCTCTTTCTATCTTCTGCCGTGGTCGGGTTTTGAGTCTTACTCAATTTCACACCTTGTAACACAGGCAAGAACTCTTTCTTTGACTGTTCCATTTTGAACTACTTCAAAAACTTGTCAAGGTATGTACTCATTGAAAAACTTATCAAGCGTCTTGATCTATCTCTATAGATCTTAATGCTCAATATGCAAGCAGCTTCACCGAGGTATTTCTTTGAAAAACTCCTTTCAAACACTCCTTTGTGCTTTACAGAATAATTTCTACATTATTTCTGATCCACAATATGTCATACATATACTTATCGAAATGTTGTAGTGCTCCCACTCACTTTCTTGTAAATCTGAGGCTTCACGCAAGTCTGTATAAAACTATATGCTTTGATCCACTTATCAAAGTGTGTATTCCAACTCGAGATGCTTGCACCAGTCCATAGATGGATCATTGGAGCTTGCACACTTTGTTAGCTCCTTTGGATCGAAAAAAACTTCTGGTTGCATCATATACAACTCTTCCTCCGTAAAACCATTAGGAATGCAGTTTTACATCCATTTGCCAAATTTCATAAATTGTGGCAATTGCTAACATGATTCGGACAGACTTAAGCATCGCTACAGTTGAGAAAATCTCATTGTAGTCAACATCTTGAACTTTGTCGAAAACCTTTTTGCAACAAGTCGAGCTTTGTAGATAGTAACACTACTATCAACGTCCGTCTTCCTCTTGAAGATCCATTTATACAATATGGCTTTCCGATCATCGGGCAACTCCACCAAAGTCCATACTTTGTTCTCATACATGGATCTCATCTCAGATTTCATGGCCTCAAGCCATTTCGCGGAATCTGGGCTCATCATCGCTTCCTCATAGTTCGTAGGTTTGTCATGGTCAAGTAACACGACCTCTAGAACAGGATTACCATACCACTCTGGTGCGGATCTCACTCTGTTTTACCTACGAGGTTCGGTAGTAACTTGATCTGAAGTTTTATGATCATCATCATTAACTTCCTCACTAATTGGTGTAGGTGTCACAGAACCAATTTACGTGATGAACTACTTTCCAATAAGGAGCGATCTTGTTACCTCATCAAGTTCTACTTTCCTCCCACTCACTTCTTTCGAGAGAAACTCCTTCTCTAGAAAGGATCCATTCTTAGCAACGAATATCTTGCCTTCGGATATGTGATAGAAGGTGAACCCAACTATTTCCTTTGGGTATTCTATGAAGGCGCACTTCTCGATTTGGGTTTGAGCTTATCAAGATGAAACTTTTTCACATGAGCATCGCAGCCCCAAACTTTAAGAAAGCGACAACTTGGGTTTCTTGCTAAACCACATTCATATCTTTGTCGTCTCAGCAGTTTAGATGGTGCCCTTTTAACGTGAATGCATTTGTCTCTAATGCATAACCCCAAAACATTATTGGTAAATCGGTAAGAGACATCATAGATCGCACCATATCCAATAAAGTGCGGATTCTGACGTTCGGACACACCATAACGTTGTGGTGTTCCGGATGGCGTGAGCTGTGAAACTATTTCACATTATTTTTAATTGAAGACCAAACTCGTAACTCAAATATTTTTCTCCGCGATCGGATCGTAGAAACCTTATTTTCTTGTCACGATGATTTTTCACTTCACTCTGAAATTCTTTGAACCTTTCAACTATTTAGGACTTATGTTTCATCAAGTAGATATACCCATATCTGCTCAAATCATCTGTGAAGGTCGAAAATAACGATACTTGCCATGAGCATCAACACTCATTGGATCGCATACATCGGTATGTATTATTTCCAATGAGTTAGTAGCTCGTTCCATTGTTCAGGAGAGCGGAGTTTGAGTCATCTTGCCCAAAAGGCATGGTTACTTAAGCATCAAGTGATTCATAATCAAGTGATTCCAAAATCCCATCAACATGGAGTTTCTTCATCGCTTTACACCAATATGACCTAAGCGGCGATTGCCACAAATAAGTTGCACTATCATTATTAACTTTGCATCTTTTGGTTTCAATATTATGAATATGTGTATCACTACGATCGATATCCAATGAACCATTTTCATTGGGTGTGTAACCATATAAGGTTTTATTCATGTAAGCGAACAACAGTTTATTCTCTTACTTAAATGAATAACCGTATTGCAATAAACACGATCAAATCATATTCATGCTCAGCGCAAACACCAAACAACATTTATTTAGGTTCAACACTAATCCCGAAAGTATAGGGAGTGTGCGATGATGATCATATCAATCTTGAAACTACTTTCAACACACATCGTCACTTCACCCTTAACTAGTTTACATTTTATTCGCAACTCCGTTTGAGTTACTACTCTTAGCAACTGAACCAGTACCAAATACCGAGGGGTTGCTATAAACACTAGTAAAGCACACATCAAACACCTGTATATCAAATATACCCTTTTTCATTTTGCCATCCTTCTTATCCACCAAATATTTAGGGCAGTTTCGCTTCCAATGACCATTTCCTTGGCGAGTAAGCACTCGAGTTTCGAGCTTTGGTTCAGCTTTGGGCTTCTTTGTGGGAGTGACAACTTGCTTGTCAATCTACTTGAAGTTCCCCTTTCTTTCCCTTTGCCCTTTTCTTGAAACTAGTGATCTTGTCAACCATCAACACTTGATGCTCTTTCTTGATTTCTACCTTCATCGATTTCAACATCACGAAGAGCTCGGGAATCATTTTCGTCATCCCTTGCATACTATAGTTCATCACGAAGTTCTACTAACTTGGTGATGGTTACTAGAAAATTTCATCAATCACTATCTTATCGGAAGATTAACTCCCACTTGATTCAAGTGATTGTAGTACCCAGACAATCTGAGCACATGCTCACTAGTTGAGCGATTCTCCTCCATCTTTTAGCTATAGAACTTGTTGGAGACTTCATATCTCTCAACTCGGGTATTTGCTTGAAATATTAACTTCAACTCCTGGAACATCTCATATGGTCCATGATGTTCAAAACATCTTTGAAGTCCCGATTCTAAGCCATAAAGCATGGTGCACAAAACTATCAAGTAGTCATCATATTGAGCTAGCCAAGCGTTCATAACGTTTGCATACGCTCTGCAATAGGTCTGTCACCTAGCGGTGCATTAAGGACATAATTCTTCTGTGCAGCAATGAGGATAAACCTCCGATCACGGATCGAATCCGCATCATTGCTACTAACATTTTTCAACACAATTTTCTCTAGGAACATATCAAAAAACAAACATATGAAAGCAATAACGCGAGCTATTGATCTACAACATAATTTGCAAAATACTACCAGGACTAAGTTCATGATAAATTTAAGTTTCAATTAATCATATTACTTAAGAACTCCCACTTAGACAGACATCTCTCTAGTCATCTAAGTGATCACGTGATCCAAATCAACTAAACCATAACCGATCATCATGTGAAATGGAGTAGTTTTCAATGGTGAACATCTTATGTTGATCATATCTACTATATGATTCACGCTCGACCTTTCGGTCTCCGTGTTCCGAGGCCATATCTGCATATGCTAGGCTCGTCAAGTATAACCCGAGTATTCTGCGTGTGCAAAACTGGCTTGCACCCGTTGTAGATGGACGAGAGCTTATCACACCGATCATCACGTGGTGTGCAGGCACGACGAACTTTGGCAACAGTGCATACTCGGGAGAACACTTCTTGATAATTTAGTGAGAGATCATCTTATAATGCTACCGTCAATCAAAGCAAGATAAGATGCATAAAGGATAAACATCACATGCAAATCAATATAAGTGATATGTTATGGTCATCATCATCTTGTGCTTCATGATCTCCATCTTGCGGCACCACCATGATCACCATCGTCACCGTAGCGACACCTTGATCTCCATCGTAGCATCGTTGTCATCTCGCCAAACTTATGCTTCTCGACTATCGCTACCGTTTAGTGATAAAGTAAAGCATTACGAAGCGATGCATTGCATACAATAAGCGACAACCATATGGCTCTGCCCATTGCCGATAACCGGTTACAAAACATGATCATCTCATACAATAAAATATAGCATCACGTCTTGACCATATCACATCACAACATGCCTGCAAAAACAAGTTAGGCGTCCTCTACTTTGTTGTTGCAAATTTTACGTGGCTGCTACGGGCTTAAGCAAGAACCAATCTCACCTCGCATCAAAACCACAGCGATACTTCGTCAAATAGACTCGTTTAACCTTCTCAAGGACCGGGCGTAGCCACTCAGTTCAACTAAAGTGAGAGAGACAGGCACCCACCAGTCACCTTTAAGCAGCGAGTGCTCGCGGCGGTGAAACCAGTCTCGCGTAAGCGTCTGCGTAATGTCGGTCAGGGCGCTTCATCTCCAATACCGCTGAACCAAAGTATGACATCTTTGGTAGGTAGTATGACTTGTATCGCCCACAACTCACTTGTGTTCTACTCGTGCAAAACATCAAACCATAAAAACATAGGCTCGGATGCCCTTTGTTGGGGAAGCGTAGTAATTTCAAAAATTTCCTCGCACACGCAAGATCATGGTGATGAATAGCAACGAGAGGGGAGAGTGTTGTCTACGTACCCTCGAGACCCGGCGGGAGCGATCTGGCGTAGAGGAAGTAGTCGACGTTCTCCTCGCGATCCGACCGATCCGGCGCCGTTACTCGGCGCCCGAGTTCTTGACACACGTACAGCTCGATGGCGTCCCTCGTACTCGATCCAGCCGAGTGTCGAGGAGAGTTTCGTCGACCGACGGCGTGGTGGCGATCTTGATGTTTCACGCGCAGGGAGCCGCCTAAGCTTGACGGTATGACCGAGGTGGAATATGGTGGAGGGGCACCGACACGGCTAAGGAGCGATCTAAAGATCAAACTTGTGTCTCTTGGGGTGCCTCTACCTCGGTATATAAAGGAGCCAAGGGGAGGGGCGCCGCCGGAGAGAGAGGCAGGAGGAGGTCCTACTCCTTGGGAGTAGGACTCCTCTATCCTATTCAATTAGGATTCCCGGAGAAAAGAGGAGGAGGGGCGGCCACCTCTCCTAGTCCTAATAGGACTAGGGGAAGGGGAGGCGCAGCCATCTAGGGCAGCCCTTCTCTTTTCCACCAAGGCCCACTATGGCCCATTTACCTCCCGGGGTTCCGGTAACCTCCGGTACTCAAGTAAATTCCTGTTTTACTTTGGAACCATTCGAACTCCAAACATAGGCTTCAATATATCAATCTTTATGTCTCGACCATTTGAGACTCCTCGTCATGTCCGTGATCACATCCGGGACTCCGAACTTCTTGGTACATCAAAATACATAAACTCATAATAAGCATCGCCATCGAAACCTTAAGCGTGCGGACCCTACGGTTCGAGAACAATGTAGACATGACCTAGAACTATTCACGGTCAATAACCAACAGCGGGACCTGGATGCCCATATTGGTTCCCACATATTCTCGAAGATCTTTATCGGTCAGACCGCATAACAACATACGTTGTTCCTTTGTCATCGGTATGTTACTTGCGAGATTCGATCGTCGGTATCCAATACCTAGTTCAATCTCGTTCTACGGCAAGTCTCTTTACTCGTTCCGTAATACATCATCTCACAGCTAACTCATTAGTTGTAATGCTTGCAAGGCTTCGATGATGTGTATTACCAAGAGGGCCCAGAGATACCTCTCCGACAATCGGAGTGACAAAACCTAATCTCGAAATCGCCAACCCAACATCTGCCTTTGGAGACACTGTAGTACTCCTTTATAATCACCCGATTCGTTGTGGCGTTTGGTAGCACCAAAGTGTTCCTCCGTAAGCACGGAGTTGCATAATCTCATAGTTACAGGAACATGTATATGTCATGGATAAAAGCAGTAGCAACATACTAAACGATCGTGTGCTAAGCTAACGGAATGGGTCATGTCAATCAGATCATTCTACTAATGATGTGACCTTGTTAATCAAATAACAACTCCTTGTCATGGTTAGGAAACATAACCATCTTTGATTAACAAGCTAGTCTAGTAGAGGCATACTAGTGACACTCTGTTTGTCTATGCATTCACACATGTATCATGTTTCCGGTTAATACAATTCTAGCATGAATAATAAACATTTATCATGATATGAGGAAATATATAATAACTTTATTATTGCCTCTAGGGCATATTTCCTTCAAGAGGACCATGGGTTGAACTTTGGGGCGACTGGCTCCATCGCATAGACGTCCCGTAGTGCGCGCTTCCTCTCCCTCTTGGGTATATGGGTCGCGTATATCATGTTCACCGTCCGCACTTGTGGGGAAAACCATACATCCTCTATTGTTCGTGGCGGGTCTCTTCCTCGTCGTCGCTATTCAGCCCCTTGTCATTGTTTTCGGCAATTAACTTGCCGGCCTGCTTGAACACCCAACAATCTCTATTGGTGTGGTTAGCTGGCTTTTCAGAGGTGCCATATATCTGGCATAAGCGGTCGAGTATTCGGTCCAGATTGGATGGACCCGAAGTGGTTCTTTTAAATGGCTTATTCCGTTGACCGGGTTTAGAGCCTCGGAATCCGGCATTAACTGCCGTATCCTCCTTATCATCGCCGTTAATGCGGCGCTTGTTTTTGATTCGACGTGACCTGCCGTTGTTGTCCTCGATATCCGGACTGCGAATTTTTATGGAGATTGTTGCTGCGGGCTAGCCAGCTGTCCTCTCCGCACAAAAGCGGGTCATTAACGATGTGAGGGCTGCCATGGATTTTGGCTTTTCCTGCCTGTGTGCCGGGCTAGCCATTCGTCCCGGATGTTATGTTTGAAGGCTGCAAGGGCCCTCGCATCCAGACGGTCGGCGACTTGGTTTTCTTTGTCAAGAACCGTGTCGAATTATCCGCCGATTCGTCAGCTCTTGAATGATGTGGCTTAGGTCATCGGCGTCGGTGGTCGCACATATGTGCCTTGGAAGTTATCAAGGAATGCGGCCTCGAGGTCTTCCCAACACCCAATTGACTCTGCGGGCAAGCTGTTAAGCCAATGCCGAGCTGGTCCTTTAAGCTTAGTGGTAGGTACTTGATGGCGTGGAGATCGGCGCCATGGGCCATATGGATGTGGAGAAGGTAGTCTTGATCCACACCGCGAAGTCTGTTGTGCCATCATAAGATTCGATGTTTCTGGGTTTAAACCCTTCGGGATCGATGATCCATTACTTCGTCGATGAAGCATAACGGTGTCTTGGCGCCCTGTATTGGCGATATCGCGACGCAGCTCGAAGGCGCTGTCTGCTGTGTTCGGCCCGCCGGTTATTGTATCCGCACGGCGGTATTAAATGCGTGGGTGGTAGCGCATACGTGATCCATATATGGATCTGGATTGCCTTGCTTTGTCCTCAAATATGTCTCGCAAGTCCGTCCGGCGCTCCCTCTTGGCTTCATACTTTTGGGCGATGCACAGGTACAGATCTTGGTGGGGGCTGGATGCTCTCTGTCATGACCACGGGGTGGTCGGTCATCCATGTCGTCTTGCTGGTGATGAAGGTATGTATGCTTCCTCCTCTAATCGGGGGAGCAGCTTGCGTCTTGGGTAACCTTTGGAAGGACGTTCGAGTTTATACTCTTCGGCTGCGAGGACCTCGGTCCATCGATCGGCCAGCAGGTCTGATCAGCTTGAAGCTGCTGCTGCTTTTTCTTTAGGCTGTTTCTTTGTGGCGATAAGCTGCGCTGAAGCGCTCTTGTTCGACAGGATCCTCGAGTGCAGCAATTCGTCATCGTTGAGGCTTGCCGTCTTGGGAGGGAGGCATATAGTTATCATCCTCAACCCCTTAAATGCCGCCCTCTCGTGGGGGCTTATACGCATCCTCTGCGCTGAGTCTTCTTTGGAGGGATTGTCTTCGGCGCTCTCTGGAGTGTTATTGTCTCTGTGCGGAATCTCCATTCTTGTTGTGGCGGGATTTAGAGCGGCGCCGCTGGCGCCGGCGTTTGGGCTGCTTCTTTAAAGAGTCTACCTCCGCTGCTTCTTCGCCATCCCTTCTTTTGGGGTATCCACCATGTATCGTCATATGACGAGGTGGCCTTCGATGCCTCTGTGGCGCTGGTTCTGATAAATCTCGGCATCGTCGTCCATAGCGTCGATGTCTTCGGAGTCGTAGTCTAGCATGTCGGTTAAATCTTCGACAGTGGCTACAAAGTGGGTGGTGGGTGGGCTCTGAATTTCTTCGTCGTCCGTACTCCAACCATCCTGGCCATAGTCCGGCCAGGACTCTCCTGATAACGAGAGATGATTTAATGAATTTAGGATATCGCCAAAAGGCAAGTGTTGGAATATGTCCGTGGTGGTGAATTCCATAACCGGCGCCCAATCCGGATTGATTGGTAGGGGTGCGGGAGGTTCGGAGTCCGGCGAGGAGTCCGGCGCCTCGGAATCACGAGTCTCGCAGGGGACAAGGTCAGTGTTCGGCTCCATCGCCGTGGATGTTGAAGCCCCCGAGGCGGCGTCTATCCACCGACCCTCGATCTGGGCGATCGGCTCTGGGCTAATGGCTGAAGCGGATCCGAGTGTGGCCACCAAGGCACTGTCCGGCGGCAGAGCTAGATCGTGCCCATAAATCCTGATCTTGGCGGCGCTTGGCTGTGGCTCGAGTCCGTCGAAGATCAAGTCTCCGCGGTCGTCGGCCGTGAAGTTTAAGCTTCAAATCGACCCGACGGCGGGCGTAGCTTCGATCTGCTCGGATGGCCAAGTGAATTGGCCCGCAGGCGGCCGCGCCTATCGAAGATCTGTCCGGGGATAAAAGTCTCACCACGGACAGCGTTGCTGGTTGAAGATGCCATCAAGCCTATCGGTGACGACAGAGAGGAACTCTCAATGAAAGCACCAATGTCGGTGTCAAAACCGGCGGATCTCGTAGGGGGTCTGAGCTGTGCGTCTAGGCGGATGGTAACAATAGGCGAGGGACACAATGTTTTTACCAGGTTCGGGCCCTCTCGATGGAGGTAAAACCCTATGTCTGCTTGATTAATATTGATGATATGGGTAGTACAAGAGTAGATCTACCACGAGATCAAGGAGGCTAAACCCTAGAAGCTAGCCTATGGTATGATTGTTGAGATGTATGTTGTCCCACGGACTAAAGCCCTCCGGTTTATATAGACACGTGAGGAGGCTAGGGTTACACAGTCGGTTACAATGGTAGGAGATCTACATATCCGTATTGCCAAGCTTGCCTTCCACGCCAAGGAAAGTACCATGGGACACGAGCCGAGTCTTCAATCTTCTATCTTCGTGATGCAGGGAGTCGGCGGATATTGATAGTCCGGCTATCCGGACACCCCCTAGTCCAGGACTCCCTCAATCACCAACTTAGTCTTGTGTAGGAGTACTAGCAAGATCCGTGCATTGCACGGAACATCAAGATACATTTTTTTATAAAACACTTGTTGTGATTGACCCTTGTGGGAGTAATCCCATGTGTAAAAACTAATGATATCTCGAGAAATATGAGATAAGGTGAAGAGGAGTGGGGTGTGGTGGTGATTGGTGGTCAGACTGAGCAGATGCATGGGGATTGACAACGCCGGGCAATGCCACTGTGCCGCTTTGTTCGAGTCTTCCTTTCTTAATTGCTCAACAATGAGGTTTGTTGGAGATAAGGATGAACGAGGGAACGCCTTGTCTGTAAATGTGGAGAGGGGTGCGGGTATCTTTTAGTTTAATTTCTATCCGTCAGATATAGATCGGACGATCTATATTGCAAGATGGCACACATAGCATCATCACCAACTCGGTTTTTTATAAGAGAAGAAATATAAGTATGGAGATACAAACATATTATCGATACTTGCTTCCGTAAACTAGCGTCTACATTCTATTCAACGCCTTGGCATGTGGGGCCTTACCACAATGACTTCTTGACTGTGTAAAACAAAGATTTTCCCGTCGCCGATAAGGAGGGGGTGACGGCAGCGCGCTTTTTGGCTTGCTCTAGTCCTAGTAGTCATACTAGGTGGTCTAAGCACGTGTAGATTTATTCTTTTTCACGTCTCGTGTTCACCGTCTTGCCACATTGTTGATGAATAGGCGGTAAGTTATTCATGGGGAAACCCTTGTTGAGCGTGTTTGCGAGAGAGAGAGAGAGACAGTGTGCGTGTGTGATATGTTAGAGACTGAGGCAATGATAACAGATTCTTTGTGTCTATGTGTGTGGAGGATAGAGAGAGACATGTACATGTGGCTTTGTGTTGTGTAACATGGAGACACATATACATAATTAGAGATTGAGTGTGTGAGATACACATGCGGACATGGGGATAGATGAGGATCCAGATAAATGGGTGTTTGTGCGTGTCCGTGTGTGTTTGTGCACGCGTTTGTGTGTGAGAGGGAGTGTGTGTATGTGGAATAGAGAGACCACTGATGATGTAAACCTAGTATAAGGGAAGGGGGAATGGTGTGACATGTGTAGTAGCGGGATAGCAGGTGTGGGCGGGGGAGCAGGACTATTTGTAAGAGACTTGTGTGTGTGTGTGAGAGAGAGAGAGAGAGAGAGAGAGAGAGAGAGAGAGAGAGAGAGAGAGAGAGAGAGAGAGAGAGAGAGAGAGAGAGAGAGAGAGAGAGAGAGAGAGAGAGAGAGAGAGAGAGAGAGAGAGAGAGAGAGAGAGAGAGAGAGAGAGAGAGAGAGAGGAGGGAGGGAGGAGGGAGGGGGGAGGGAGGAGGAGGAGGAGGGGAGGGAGGGAGGGGAGGAGGAGGAGGGAGAGAGAGAGAGAGGAGGAGAGAGAGAGAGAGAGAGAGAGAGAGAGAGAGAGGAGGAGAGAGAGAGGAGGAGGAGGAGAGAGAGGTCATTTGTGTCCATAAATGGCGTATAGATTGGGAGACAATGTTGATGTTGTTCGAAATTGGCCTATGTACGGAGACGCAAGGGAAGCGAGTCATCGTGTGTGTGATAGGGACTTCATGAGAGATCTAGAATAGATGGTGTAGAGAACAATGTGCGAAGTCGAGAACGATGATGTTGCAAGACCCCCTATGTTGTCCATGTGTTGTAATGATCCGAATTTTTTAGGCGATGTAATCCTCAGTACTTGTATGATTGACATAAGGTGAACTGTTTTTCGTGTGAGCATATTGTATTGGATGAAATAACTGTTTGACTCAGAGTGTATCCAACCTACTGAATTCGAAGATCACGATATTTCTAAATCATAATCATATATAAAGGTGGAATAAATCTTTGTTGTGGTTTTGAAGAAATAAATAACAAAACGTAGAATTATCTATGGATATTCGTAATCGAATACAAATTGGATTTGAATTTAGTTTGTCAGGGCCCAGGGCAAACGTGAATGCTAATTCTCCCAAATTTTGAACGAAGCGGCTAAACACCCACTATAATTTGTGGGCTGCCCGAAGCAAGTGTTTGCGAGATGGAAATTACTGTCTAGCCCTGACACTTGACATCCTTATCGACCGGATTTACACTGCTATTGATAGGGGTAGACTAGTAACTTCAATCAGACGTGACACGGTGGGCTCTTAGCCCATTCAAACACGGTGGGCGCCAAATGTGGGTGGAAAAACCCATTTGATTGAAGCTCATCCGAAATACATGTGTCTCTTCCTCCATTTCCCCATTCATACACGGTGCGCGGCAAAACAAACTCTCCTCGTCCGAAGTCGATGTAGGCAAATATTTTAAATAGGGGCAGATGTGTAACTTCCCTCAGACGTGGCACAACCTCCCTACCTGTCAGCCCCGTTCATACACCGTGGGCGCCAACCGTGAGCGGCAAAACAGCCTCTCCTCGCCCGAAATAGTTACGGCAAATATTTGGGAGATGCGAGATTACCGTCCTATCCCCAACCGACGTGATGTCCGAAATTTTAAACGGGGGATAAGTTCGTAACTTTCCCACATTTCAGAGAAGCGCGTCCAAAAGTTTGAGATAGCCCCCTCCCCTCCATTTCCCCATTCATACACCATCGGCGGCATGACAACCTCCGCACTACGGTCAGCCTCCTCCGTCCGCCACCCCATCCTCCACCTTGTCGGAGCCGCTACCCCTACCACATGCGTCCACTTCAAGAGATGGGCGTCTCTCATCCTGTGCTGGACCGGGATCCTTTCATCGCCTCTCTCTCTTCATCGGCGCCATCGTCCACCTTCTTTGTTGTCGCTCCTACGACAGCCTCGTCCCACGCAACAGGATATATCCCCGACCCGACCGCTTTGCCGTCTAAAGTCTTCTTCCCCGCCCGAGCGACCATCGCACCCGCAGCACCCTCAACGTATCAGCATAGGCCTGCACGGCGTCACAAGAGAGGTGGTACTCTTCCATATGTGCTTAAGTTATTGATCTCACCCGAAAAATAGATCGTAATTTGTTTACTGTACTTTTCTTGTCCGTACCAAATTGTAGTGGCTAGTTGAAACCAAACATTGGTTGCGAAGTAGCTTTGTCTGGTTTACACCTTCAGATCCGCCATGGCACGGGCACTATACTCGTAAAGCTTATGGTTTCCGCCCTTTATATTCACTACCATCATCGTAGGTGCTTCGTGTCGTGCTAGCACTGCTCCTCAAGACCTCAACCCAAAGCTTACGTGTTGAAATACGAATCTGATATGATGATCATATCACTAAAACAAAGAACGTTTACTTGGTCACCTAATGTTCCTATATTCGTTTTGAAAAGCATGTGCGCCACCCACTGGTCCAGCTAATTCCACTTTCCTGATTTTTCTCTTGATGCTTAGGGTTTTCCCCTTTTATCTACTCTACTATGACCTGTGTAGGTGCTTTGTGTCGTACTAGCATTACTCCACCCTTCAAGCTAAACAACACAACACTCAGAATTCGAAAGCTTAGTTGTTCAAATATGATTGTGATATGATACTGATATTAGTTAATCGACACATTTAATTGGTTAGCTAAAGGTCCCACTTGAGTTTCCAAATGCATGTCACGACATATAGAGAGACAGCATAATTGCATTTCTTTGTCACTTGTTGACCGTACTTTCTTGTCCATACCAAATCTTAGTTGTTATATCAAAGCAAACATCGGTTGCTAACTACACTTTGCGCGGTTTGCAGCTTCAAATCTGCCATCCCACTGCCACGGTCAACATTGTACTCATCATGCTTATGGTTTCCCCATTTTATGATGACCACAATCAGCCTCGTGGTTAGGTGTCGTAATAGCTTTGCTCCACCCATCGAGCTAAACAAGCTTAGTTGTACAAATTCATATCGATATTATTGCTGATATTAGTAAAAGCGAGAGATGTTTAATTGGTTAGCTAAATGTTCCTACTTTAGTTTCGAAATGCATGTGAGCCACATATGGAGAGACCGGAAAGAATAGTATTTCTCTATGCACTCTGGTTCATCATGGGTGGCCAACCGACATTGTATTGAAAGACTTGTAATATCTTCAATCTTCTTGCTCTTCTACTCTTCTTTAAGATGATACTCTTCTCTTGCGGTTGGTAGTCGATTCGAAGTTGTTCTCCTTAGTATATTTTGAATCATCGGTCAGTCGACTTGTTCTTCTTTACTATATGTTGAAGCTATCATCTGCGAAGTGTCATCACTTTTGGAGCTCTCATATTTTGAGTAGTAGGCCACATTATATTAATGCACACAACAAATTACAGCATGCATGGCATCTCTTAAAAGAATTGAAGAGATAGCATAAAGGGGTTTATAGGGAGGCAGTATTGGATTAGAATCACTTCTGCACTACAAAGAAAATCTCACTTGTTTTTATGTTTCATGCATGTCAGGTATTGAACATTATCAAAATGAAATGAGAAAGGGCGCACGAGAGGAATATTGTGGAACAATCCACTGGCTAACAAACTTGGCATGGTGGAGGTTGGCCTATCTTATTCACCCATCAAGGTGCTTGCTCTAACTTTGCAAAGTTGTATTGGTCGCACATATTTTGCATCTGACATCTTGCATTACTTCTACTTTGTTACACCATCTGCTTAGTTTAAGCATCATATATGAGTATATGCCATACCTATCCATTTTCTGTACCTATTTCATATGTCATCACACTATGTTTTTCCAGTCAAATATTGTTCTTTCGTAATAGATGTCCGAAAGGAAGAGGGTGAGTGCAGATCCTCAAGGAGTACAAACTAGGTATTAGGAAAAGGTAGTGATACCTGTTAAATCAGATAGATCAGCAGCCACAGAAATCACAGGCCCAACTGTATCACACTTTACCACTACTCCAATGGGCAAACCCCTATTAGAACTACTGGGAGCCCAGCGTCAGGTACTGTCTGATATCAATTCAAAATTTGAACTCCTAAATTTCTGCTTGTGCCTTACCTTCTCTCTTGTATGAAAACTAATTTCAGATGAATCTCCTTGCTCAAAGGATCATACGATCTCAAAACACTATTGGGCTCTGCATTGTTCTTGTCAGTACCTCTCTCCCTTTTGCCTTGTAACGATGTACTTAATTAATTGCTATTTGATTATGTGTCATCAGTATGCACTTGAGCTTCATTATCCTCTGTTTCTTCCAACATTATTTGATCTATATTTACTCTTTGCAAAATGTAGAATAATGGCAACGCTTATAAAGAATTTTCTTTGGGGAATTTATTGAATTATCCTTCCATCAACATGGAGAAGGGCTTTGTCCAGCCCGTGTTAACATGTAATGTAAGTTCATCCTTCTCAAGCCTTCAAACTTTGTTCTAGTATAGATTTGGATAGGCATCATTTCCTCCACTGTCGTTTGCTTTGCTGTTTACATCGATTGGATGTTTGCAACAACTACCGATTTCAAATTGTAGTTGTAAAAGCATGTTCCTTATCTTGAAACAGATACATTTATTTGCTTATATAATTGTGAAACCTGTTACGTGTCTCCTTGTTTCTCTTTCAGAGTCGTATCTCTTATGCCAGGCAGAACTTTAGGGAACATAGTGAGCCAAACCATTTTGAGGACAGCGAGATGACCCCAAGGTCATGTCTTGATGAAGACAGTGAGTTGAAGCTACTCACTAGCAGGTGTGAGACAACCTCTATGCAGTCGCTGCCTCAATCAGTTCGACTTCTTCAGTCTCAACTTAAAGCGGAAAGGCTTGCTTCAGCTCAGCTCGGACTTGAAGTCAAAGATGCAATGAAGATGTCACAGGATTGCCGTGCGCACCATCATGCCATACATCTAGTGTTGATGCATCTATTGTTGACACAACTGAGGTCTACTCAGCTTCTTCGGCTGTTTGGGGGGCCCGACCTGTCCAGGCCTAGTGCCTTCTGAAGTGCTCTCAGTTTTGTATATTCTTTTGTCGGCGCGTTTATTTGCACTAGTGGCGAACTTTGATGCCTAGTGGATGTAATATGTGTGATAGCCGTGATAGCCTAGCATAAGTTGCTTGCTTATTTATTTCCTTGTTGTGTTGTTTATTTGTTTGCTTGTAGTCATTGCAGTTCTTCTTATGCGGTTTGCTAGTGGCTGCAATAACCTATTTTTTTAAAACTAGGCCACAATAACCATGGGCTAATATTTACTGTAGTGACACTGGGCCTCCTACGGGCCATAGAAACAGTGGGCCTTCTAAGGGCCGTAGAAACAATGGGCCCTCTACAGACCGTATCATCAATGGGCCTTATACGGGTCATATGATCGATTGGCCAAACATGGGATAATAACAGGCCGCATTATGGCCGTAAACGGGCTAGAGTTGGAATCGTCCGTTCTTGGGCCGACCATAATGGGCCATCATTAATAGGCCGTATTTGATGACGCTATGAAAACGGCCCAACGTATTAACGGACCACAAACGGGCCGACTGTAACCACAGGCTGAATTTGGCCACAAGCAGAAAATGTCAGTAACGGGCCATAAGAAAACGAATGATGGAAAACGAATGCCGAAAGATAACATGGGCTGGAAACAGCCCAACGGAATAACGGGTCGTTAATGGGTATAAAGTAATACATTGTTCATTACGGGCCAGTTTCACCACGGGACGTTAATGGGTGTAAAGTGATACACTGTTCATTACAGGCCAGTTTCACCGCGGGCCATTAATGGGCCAAGAGTTACGAAGGGCCTCATATGGGCCGAAAGACATCATGGGCCATACATGGGACAGAAGTAAAAACGGGCTGGAATCATATTAGATGGCCCAGATGACGCTACTGGGCCTAATTCGTATATGGCTTAACGGGCCTTGGGTTAGCGGGTTGTAAATGGGCTATATGCGAACAGGCCATTAACATTCTTTCCATGGGCCGGCTCGCCACCTTTTGACCAAGTCAAATGGGCCGGCCTTTTCACAGGAACGGGCCTCTGTCGTGCCATGTGCCGACGTATCATAGGCGCCTTCTGTCCAATGAGTGGATGACATCTGTCCCATCGATGAGCCGACACGTATTTCCTCCAGCCAATGATGATTTTACACGTGGAAAATCCCCATTGGTCGGGGCTGTTAAGGGTTATCGGATCCAAAACCCGACCCGATAGCTTAACGGTGTTCTGTTACGGTGGATGCCACGTGTCGGTCACCCGTGGCGAAAGCACTTCGTGGCGTGATTTATCGTCATGGAAGTGGACACTTCCGTGATGATAATTTTGGTAATGTCATGGAACACTTCTCGACGACCACGGTATGACTATCTTCATTACGACATAAAATCGTCATGGATGTACATGCATGACAAAAAACGCGACCTACTGTGACAAACACGTATCATCACGGAAGTGTATTTTTTTGTAGTGAACTACTCTCCCCACCGAATGTAGAAGGGATTCCCGTGATCCCGTAGGTGTTCGTTTCCCTAACATCTTTGGCGCGCCAGGTAGGGGGAAGTTAGTTGTGAGAATCTGGTCTATTAGTTAGTGTAGCGGTTTCTTCATCGCCATGGCTCCGAAGAACAAGACAAAAGCAGTGCTCGGCTTGTCCGGAGCCGCTCCGCCCGTGCCAGCATGGACGAGCGATGTTGCAGACACCAGTGGCAGAGGAGATCAAGATCGTCCATGCCACCCAGATACGAGAAGCCAAGCGCGCGGTGTCGTCCGCAAGAGCGACAACGGTATGCACGCCGCCGTGCCCAAGGATGGAGCTGCTACCTACGGGTGGCGCGGGGACTTCCAAGGGTAGAAAGACGACCCCGCCAGCGCACGCGCCACGGTCCTCTCAGCTCGTGCGCGACGAACAACGTCACGATGTTGAAGACCCTGGGCGTCGCCATGGCAAGAGCCCCCTGCGTCACTCTCAAGACACGCAGGGCCGACATGCATGCCATGATGTTGGCGAAAAAGGCGTGTGGCCGTGGAATCGTGATGGAACTCCTTCTAACATAGTTAGAAGTACGAGTTTCTCCCATTCCTCCTGCCTGTCGCTGCCACCAACGCGAGCAGAAGCATTGGCGTGAGCATAGCTACTCCTCGACTTTCTTGTCGTGGAGAAGCAAGAAGAGTGGAGGGCTACCATCGAAAGCCTTATTGGCCACGCCAACAGGGATGGCCACCGGGAAGCCAGTCCCTCCCGGCGCCGGACCAACGAGCCGGCGCGTGTTGACAGTGGAAGGGTTGGAGGCACCGCAAGCACGGTGCACTCCCCTCCACCGCAGCCGGCCTGTCGGGTTGACGCCCATGACAACATGTCCACGGCGTCGTCTGACCCACGAGCGCGTCGCGACCAACGTCAAGTTCTTCGAGAGCGTCTCAAGGAAGATGCCCAGACCACTATCAAGAATCGACGGGAGGCACGTCACCAATCTGATAGGCGTGTTGGGCCTACTGCATACAGGCCTACGCCGGGGGATGCTGATGACTTACCCTATGCAATAACTTGTCCAACATTCACCCATGAGCTGCGGCAGTTCCAGTGGCCCAACACCCGCACGATCAAACCGGAGGTCCCAAAGAAGTACGACAGCAAGACCCATCCGTCTGAGTTCCTGAGCGTTTACACCATCGCGATGCAAGCTGTCGAAGCACGAGACGACAAGGTACTCGCCAACTATTTCTCATTGGTGCTCAAGCCCAACGTAGGGTCATGGTTTATGCATTTGTCGATAGACTCCATCTCCTCTTAGTCCGTTCTATGCCACGAGTTTCTTGGTGCTTTCACGGGTGGCCACGTAGCTCCTGGCCAGGCAAGCGATTTGCATGTGATCCCTCAGAGGGATGGAAAATGCTTGCGCAAGTACATACAGAGATTCAGACATGTGCAATACAACATCCCTGTTGTTCATCCCGCCGTTGTCATTAGCGTGTTCCATCAGAACGTGCGCAATCAGAAGATGCGTCAGCAGCTGGCGATGAACAACATTGCGGATGTTGCCGAATTGTATGTTCTAGCCGACAGATGTGCCCGAGCTGAGGAAGGGAGAAAGTACCCCGGCGAGGATGCCGACGTGGGAAGTGACTCTGAAGACGAAGACCTCGTCGCCTCGGTGAAGAAGGGCCGACGATGCAACAAGAAGTGCAAAGGCAAGACCGTGCTTGCCATCGAGGAATCCGGTGACCCCAGCACCGCCAAGAAGGCCAAGGTTGATGACCCTGGCAAGGAGATTGCCGGGTGCAACGCCTGCCGGGCCTTGGCGGCTGCCTGTAAGACAGAGGCTCCGACAAGCAGTACTGCAAGATTCATCGTACCAAGGGCCATGACCTCCAAAATTGCCGCCAAGTGGAGCTGATAATGGAGAAGCAAAGGGTTGAGTACGAGCGATGAGACAAGGAGAAGGGCCAAGGTGGCACTGAAGGATCCGGCAAGAAGCGCGGCGGCCGAGGAGGTCGCGGCGACAAGGAGAAGCAACAAGAGAGGCCTGCCCGAGGCCGCGACAAGAAAGAGGAGTATGACGACCATGATGATGATGACGAATCCACCGAGCATGAGTTGCAGAAGGCGATAGAGGTCATGTGTGTTTACAGAGGTGCCTCGTTGCATTCTTCCCACCGCCAACTTAAATAGATGGTACGTGAGATTAATGCGACGGAACCGATGGTCGACGCCCAGAGGCCACTGAAGTGGTCCCACAAGCCTATCATTTTCGATGCCGAGGATCACCCTGATCGCACAACCGTGGTCGGGTGTTTGCCATTGTTGGTCTCACCAACGATACGCAACCTCAAGGTGACGAAAATGTTAGTTGATAGTGGGGCTGGTCTGAATTTGATCTCACCCAACTGATCAAGAGGCTGCAGATCTCTGATGAAGATCTCGAGGAGATGGGTACATTCCAAGGGATCAATCCAGGGAGGAGCCAGCCCAAGGGAAAGGTCACACTGCCAGTTACATTTGGTGGCGACCTAAACTACAGGAGAGAGAGAGAATCGTTTTCAATGTAGCCGAGATCCCGTTGCCATATAACAGGATCCTTGGCCACCCGACGCTGGCCAAGTTCATGGCGGCGTCACACTACGCATACAACAAGTTGAAGATGCCCGGCCCGATGAGCATCATCATCGTTAGCTGCGACAAGAGGGATGCGCTCATCTGCATCGATCAACTCTATCGTGAGGCGGCTGCAGTGTCCTCCGCCAAGATACCTACTCCCGCCACCGAGAAGAAGATCAGCAAGGCCTCAACTGTCGGCAAGACTCCTGGCTCCGGCAAGGGTTCCTGCCCTCACTCCGGCAAACGCGCCTCTTCAGAGTGCCAGTCAAGGAGGATGGCACGGGCGGAGCCTTTACCATAAGCTCCACCCTTGACAGCAAATAGGAAAGTGCGCTCGTCTCCTTCCTGTGGGCGAATGTCGACGTGTTTGCTGGGAGGTGATTGAGCACCATCTTGCTGTCTGCCCGCATGCACGGCCCGTCAGCAGAAGGTCAGAAAGCAAGCTTTGGAGCGACCAGAGTTCATCATCAAGGAGATCAAGAAGTTGGAGGCGGCAGACTTGGTCAAGCGAGTATTCCACCCGACATGGTTGGCCAATCCAGTGGTAGTACATAAGGCGAATGGGAAATGGAGGCTATGTATCGACTATACTGATATCAATAAAACCTATCCAAAGGATCCTTTCCCATTGCCACGTATCGACCAGATAGTGGACTCCACTGCCGGGTGCGGCCTGTTGTCGTTCCTTGATGCCTACTCAGGATATCATCAGATCTTCATGAAGGAAGATGTAGAAAATACCACGTTCATCACCCCATGTAGTACGTACTATTTCGTACGGATGCCTTTCGGGTTGAAGAGTCTTTGGTTGACGTTAAAGCGAAGCGGTTCAAATTAGTTTTGATCTGACTCCATAGAAATATGGAAGCTTACATGGATGATATATTGGTCAAAACCAAAGGGAAGGCTACGCTCGTGCAGGACCTAGAAGAAACCTTTGCCAATTTACGCAAGATCAACCTCAACCTCAACCCAGAGAAGTGTGTGTTCGATGTCCCATCCGACAAACTTCTTGGGTTCTTTGTGTCTCAACGCGGAATCGAAGCGAATCCCGACAAGATCAAAGTGATTGAGCAGATTGAGGCGCCCAGATGAGTCAAGGATATCCGTAGGCTTGCTGGCTGTGTTGCCGCCTTGAGCAGGTTCATCTCTAAATCTGCTGAGCGCACCGTCCCCTTTTTCAAGATTTTGAAAAAGGCGGGTCCAATGAAATGGACTCTAGAGGCAGAGGCAGAGCTGCGAGATTTGAAGAGGTACCTCTCCTCTACGCCGATACTAGTCACACCCAAACCACAAGAGCCGTTGCTGCTATATTTAGCAGCGACGAATCAAGTGGTTAGTGTTGCACTGGTGGCATAGAGAGAAGTTGAGGAAGAGGCAACGGCGGCAGTAAGGCCATCGAAAGAGGAACTAGGGCCGGCAGGGCCCAATGCCGGCAAGGTAGAACCCCCGGCAGACTCCGGTCCTAGCAAGACAGAGTCTGCGCAAGTAAGCGAAGTAAAGCAGAAGAAGAAGGTGGTGCAGCACCCAGTCTATTTTGTCAGCTCCCTCTTGCAGGGGGCTAGATCAAGGTATTCTGGCATGGAGAAGTTGCTTTTCGGCCTTCTTATGGCCTCGAGAAAGCTGCGCCACTATTATCAAGCACATGAGATCATCGTCGTCACTCGTCTCCCGTTGCAACAGATCTTGCATGACCCAGATGCAACTGGGAGGACTGTGGAGTGGGCATTGGAACTATCAAGCTTTGGCCTCAAGTTTGAAAGCAATTCGACGATCAAGAGCAGGTCCTTGGCAGAATTAACAGCAGAATGGACATCCATCCCCGACGAAGAAGTTCAAGAGACCACTCTCCCCAGCAAAGAGGCAAGTAGTCATTGGATTATGTACTTTGATGGAGCTTTCTTGTTGCAAGGTGCTGGTGCGGGCATGCTACTCTTCGCACGCACCGGAGAGCACCTCAAGTACGTAGTCTAGATGCACTTTCCCTGGGAAAGATCGACGAACAACACCGCAGAGTACGAGGGGCTGCTTGTCGGTCTCAGGATCGCGGCAGACCTAGGAAAAGCTCATCATTAGAGGTGATTCGTAGCTTGTCGTCAAACAAGTCAACAAGGATTATCAGAGCCCGTTGATGGAGGCTTACGTGGATGAACTGAGGAAGTTGAAAGAGCGCTTTGACGGCTTGCAAGCAGAGCATGTTCCTCGAGCAAAGAACAGCATTGCCGATGACTTGTCAAAACGCGTTGCCCTCATGTTGCCTGTGGAACCAGGTACCTTTGTGCTTCAATTAACCCAGCCATCCGTTGAGCCATCAACAGGACAAAAGAAATGAAGGAAAACGTGCCCCGGCAAGTACTTTCCCACTGAGCTCCCAGGAGCCACCGGCAAGGAAGTTGCCGGGTACCCCAAGCTTGCCCGGGAGCAGCAGTCTCCGGCAGGGACATCGGCCCTTGCCATAGAGACAGTTGCCCCCGCGGCAGAAGACATGCTTTTAGTCCTTGCGGTCGAGGCTCAGGCTCCAGCATGGGCGCAACATATAGTTCTTTTCCTCTAAACAGCGAAGCTTCCTCAGGAGCAGGAAGAAGCAGAAAAAAGTAGCCCATTGGCCCAGCATGTACCAGTTTGTGGATGATGTCCTATGCAAAAGGAGACCGAACAGCGTAAAATTGATGTGTATTACTCGAGAGGACGGACTGGAGCTATTGGCAAAGATACACAGAGGCATATGTGGCTCCCACATAGGATCAAGAGCCCTTGCCGGGAAAGCATTCTGGCAAGGTTTCTTCTGGCCCACTGCCCTCCAAGATGCAACGGCACTAGTAACTAAGTGTGAAGCATGCCAGTTTCATTTAAAGAAGCTTCATCAACCAGCCCATGCTCTTCAAACAATTCCTCTTTCTTGGCCATTTTCGGTCTGGGGGCTCGACATACTGGGCCCCTTTCCCCGTGTTGTATGGGGCTTTGAGTACTTGTATGTTGCGATTGACAAGTTCACAAAGTGGCCGGAAGTGGAGCCAGTGAGAAAGGTAACAGCGCAGTCGGCTGTCAAGTTCTTTAAAGGACTCGTTGCCGTTTTGGTGTGCCAAACAGAGTCATCACCGACAACGGCACACAGTTCATGAGCCGCACCTTCATGCAGTATATCCAAGGCCTTGACAGAAAAGTTTGCTTTGCTTCTGTTGCTCATCCAAGAAGCAATGGCCAAGCAGGCAAATACCAAAGTGTTGCGAGGCCTCAAAACTAGAACTTACGATAGGTTGCGCAAATGTGGAAGACGCTGGATTGATGAATTGTCAACAGTTCTTTGGTCAATCAGAACAACACCAAATCGAGCCACTGGCCAGACACCCTTTGCCCTAGTATACAAGGTAGAAGCAGTTCTCCCCACGGAACTCACATATGGGTCACCTCAAGTGCTTGCTTATGATGAGCTTGAGCAAGAGCAGATGCACCAAGATGATGCAATGCTCCTTGAGGGAGATCGTCTTCAGGCTCCTGTGCGAGCCGCTTGCTACCAGCAAGCCTCACGCCGCTATCATAGCTGCAAGGTTCATGCCTGAAGCCTTGAGGAAGGCAACCTTGTTCTTCGGCGTGTTCAGTCCGCCAAGAATTCAAACAAGTTAACGCCAAAGTGGGAAGGCCCTTATCGGGTAATACGAGTCACCAAGCCCGGCGTAGTCCGCCTTGAGACCGAATATGGCATTCCGGTGAGCAACTCCTGGAATATCGAACAACTTCGCAAGTTTTACCCATAGGGTGCGGTTGTCGGGAGCTCCAGAAACCCCCTTTTGTACTAGCCTTGTTAGCAAGGCATGTAACCCTATGTACAAAGCCAGGCGCAGACCCTCTGTGTAGTCAGACAGCTTTTAGTATGCAGTTCCCTGCTAGTTTCCATGTTTACATATATACATATATACATGCGTGCTTGTTCGGGGTATTGTGATATCTTAGATCTTAGTAGGTACTGACGAACCGCCAAGGTTCCGTGCTTCTACCTTCTCCTCTTTTCAGCCACAGTGACAATGGTCCGGCAAGAGGTCGAGAAGACTACCCGGAACGGCGATCCCCGGCGGATCAAACAGATAAAGTTCACCTCTTGTCCATCCGTGTTCGTAACTTGTGACTTGTGCATTAGAAAACCACACCACTCTTTTTGAACTTAGGTGCTCCCATCCCCGATCGGAACGCTGCTTTGGTCGGAATGGTCGTAGTAACCTTTGGTTAAAAGAGATTGGCAGGGGGCTGGACCCTGTGTCTGTAACCCGGCAGATGTGACTCTCCGGCAGGCATAGGGGACACCGGCAAGGTAGCTTGCCGAGAAAACTCATTTATTTTTATTAAAGAGGCATTTCGCCTCTGCACGGACGCATACGTGCATGGGTTCCCGGCCAAAGCTCATCTTTTTCATTGATATGCTGATGCAAGTACAGATGTTACAGAACATAAGCATGGGCTCGAGAGATTACATTTTCTAGAAAGTTAAGATTTGGCAAGTGCCTACAGATTAAGAAAAAGAAAAGTGCCCCGTAATCCCCGTTCTTGCCCCTTTCCTCCCAGGTACAGCAGGTGAAGACGGGGACGGGCATGGGTAACGCGTCGATGGAGAGCTTGACGGGGAAGCCCGTCGACCACCGACGCCAGAGCCAGCAGGACGCAACCCCCGACAAGGCATGTTGCCGAGGGAGGGGGCGAAGCAGATGATGGTGCTGCCACTGATGGTTAGTTGGAGTCGAAGTCCTCATCCTCCTGCCCGCTGTCGTCGTCATTGTTGGCGCTGTCCTCCTCGCCACTGTCGTTCGAGGAGGAGCTTTCGTCGTTGGTGGAACTCTCCACGCAGCACCCTAAGCGAATTTCTGAGCTCCCGAAGACCTTGACGAAGAGCAGGCTGTTCTCCATTAACTTAAGATGGAGAACGTGCCCCTCTAACAAGCTGTGGGCGCGTGCAGAAGTTTTCCACCTCCGGTAGAGGTGCATGACGTGAGGGCGGGGGAAGCCGACATCAACCCACGTGTTGCCATTCCCGCAGCCCCTCATGTGTAGCCTGAAAGCCTGCGGTGGATCCTGCTCCATCACCTGAGTGAACGGGGTAGGGAGGCGAAGATGGACACACATGCGCTTGTACAGCCTGATGAAGAACTCGTAAGGTTGATCTCTGACATGGCCGTCCATTGGAGGAGGGGCCGCCAGCGGAAGCGCAGCCGGCATGCCGCCTCGTCCTCCTCTTCCCCGAGTTCTGCGATGACCTCGGATTTGTCCCCTTCCTCTCCCCCTCGTGGCGGGCTTCGTCGTCGGAGGCTTCGGAGGAGCAGGAATGCGCTGTCGAGTAGAAGCCCTCGTCGCCACCATCGAAGCGTCAGCACGCCCTCTCACTATGGCGAGTGGAAGAAAGACGCCAAGCAGAAGGAGGAGAAGAAGGCGAATGCGGAAAGGCATCGTCCATCTCCCTTTTTATAGAAGAGCAGGGCTAGAGCCAGGCCTCCTAGCCCAAGGGGCGGCCGCCCCGCACGACCAATATGGCCTCCTGAAGCACAGGGAATCAGGACCGACCCGCTGGCCCAATCGAGCAACGCCTAGTTTCCCGCCTCGGCGTTAATGCCCATGTCCTCCGCATCCATCGCCTGCCCTTCCCAAGGCATGGGGGACACGTGGCGAGAAAAAAGAAGCATGAGGACAGGTGGGGCGGCCGTTTTCCACCCCATGATCATGGGGTGCGGCGCCATGCAGGCTGCGACCCGAGTCCATTTAGTAAATGAGTAGCGCCCCTCATATCCCTCTTTTTTAAGGAGGGGAGCACGGACCGCCTCTTTGCAATCGACTGCGGGATGACGCAAACATGCTGAGGCCATCCCACGCATGACCCCCACATCACGCACTCAACACGGATCATGGGGAAGCGCAACTGGCGAAGAGATCGTGGAAGTTAAGTCTCTGCCACGCGTGCCCGTGCACTGCTTTGGGCCTGGCCCAACTACGCCTTGCTCACGTGTGGCCCAGGCCCCGGGGCTCCTGTCGGTGTACAAATGTGGGGGTTCTTTTTGTACCCCTTACGTGGGCAGTCGTAGCCACAGCTATGGCTGGGCCTATCAGGACAGCAGAAGATAAGACACGAAGACTACCAAGGCAGATACTCAAGTTAAGGAACAAGGAGCAGAAGGCGAGCTGGACCTCCCACGGCAACACCCTTGCTGGGGCAACCTATGCAGCACTAGCAAGCCCATCACCCTTGAGGCTGAGAGTTTTGACACCATTGACAATGTTAAGACCAAGATTTGAGAATGCATGCGTGGTAGCATGCAGATCTTCCTGAAGACTGATGACCTATGGGCCCATGTGGGACCAGAAAATGAATACCCCCGGCAAGACCCTTGTCGAGGACAACCGCAAAGCCCCCGGCAAGCCTTGCCAGGGACGATCGCTTGGCCGCGGACAGGCCCACGCCCGGCAAGGTTTGCCACCTCACCACCACTCCAGTGCGACGACCAGTGTGCCAACTAAGCAGGCGCCTGCGTGGCGGCATGGAGATCTTCGTAAAGGCTCTACCATCGTGCCAACACAGCAGCTAGTTAGCCAGCGTGACACTTCATGCCTCGTCAGCCTGGACACGTGTCGAAGCGAGGAGGGGTGGCGACGGACAGGATTGTCGTCCCTGATAAAGTAAGAGGGCACGTAGGCAACGCATTAAATGCGTTTGTCCTACGGTGCCGGGCGATAAGCTCATACACTGTAGCTTGCTTTCCACCTCCTGTGTGCCACTGTGGCAACCCCACTTACGTATAAAAGGAGGCCCGAAGCATACAGGGAGAGGATTCGGACTTTTTGGATTGTGCATGCATCACAGCTAGTTCAAAAGCTCAAGAATGCATATATCTAGACAAGGATTAGGGTATTACGCATCCTTGTTGCCCAAACCTGGGTAAAATCCCCTTGTGCTGACTGTTAGACCTAGTCTTCATGCAACTACTCTCCCCACCGAACGTAGAAGGGATTCCCGTGATCCCATAGGTGTTCGTTTCCCCGACAGAGTACCATTCAATGTGTGGTTTGCTCCTACGTGCTCCTGGGAGTGAGCCGCATCAAATGGAGGTGGCGGCTGGAGCTGGGGTGGCCTGTAGAGGTGCCGGCGATGAGGTTTGTGGTGACTAGAGCTTGGGCAGTTGCGAGTTTGGTGTTGCAGCATGCAAATGGTTAAACCAAAGCGATCGCAGTACTCTACGACTACATGTGAACTCGCTGGACATGCACATGTGACCAAATGGTCACTGGAGCAACACCGGCGATGAGCTCAGGCGGTGATGCATTTCGTCCTTCATGGAATCATGGCATAGAGCTTGAAATCAAACGCGGAAACAGGTAGGAAGACGTGGAGGCTCACAGTGAGGCTAACGGAGGGCTCGGCAGGCTCGGGAGGATTTGGAGCGACGGGACAGTGACAGCGATCTCGGACAACCGAGGCGGAAGACGGGGTCGATGCCAAAGATGCGGGGCGTGCAAGCTCGAGAACGTCATCTTGGGGACGTAGGGAGGTGCGGCGGTTCTTCTGGACATGTCGGCTGGTCGAGGGAGGCTTGGTGGCTCTGTTGAACGGTGACGGTGGCGACGTTGTGCGCTCGGGTGAGTTGCGAGGAAAGAGCACAGGGGGAAGAGCTCGAGGGAGAGTGAGAGAGGGAGCCTGGGTGTCGTGGCGGTGCCAGAGGCGTCTAGGCCGCCGAGGAGGCGGGCAGTGCGTGATACGGCGCTGTTGGCAAGAATTCGCACGCGCCTCTGCCTACTAGCAGGAGGTGGAAGACGGTGCGGTGGCCGGTGGACTGGGCCGACAGGAGTTGGGCCATGTGGGTTGTGCCAGGTAAGCTTTCTCTCTCCCCTTTTTTTGTTTTTCTTTCTTTTTTTTATTTTCTGCTAATGTGTTGGCTTTAGTAAAAATACTAGAGCATTTTGTAAAATCTTGAAATAAATGGTGGACACTTTCTAAATTATTCCAGTGGCCCACATTTAGTTTCAGAAGTATTTGGGCATTTAAAATATTTATAGGATTTAAATGCCCTATTTTTTGAGGAACTTGACAGTGGGAGAGAACTCCCACTGCACATCTTTCATATATCCATATAAATGGGGTGTTTACATAGATATATCACTTACATCATATCCCACCCTCACTACTGGTGTCACCAACAGGGGGTGGTCAGCTACGCCATGATCACCACTCACACACTATTTTTTGGCTCTATGTAAGCTAACAGAATACAAAAGTAAAAGAGGGACTCAACTAAGTGTGTCACAGTATGAAAGTAGGGCAGTCCTGCGTGCACCTTTTACTCTCTGTTGCAAGAGCCCCAAGTCCTCTTTGAAACGCTGAAACCAAGATGTAATGCTTGGGGCTACACCTCTGAAGTGCTTATTATTTCTTTCTTTCCACAAACTCCAGGCAGCAGTGTAGAACGTTTTGATGAAGAAAGGATTAGGTAAAATGGTTTGTGCGTTCTGCAGCGCCACAAACCTATTTTGAAAATCAGGCCAGTCAACACCTATCCTGGCCCAGCACCTTTCACTAAACTGGCAAGTGAAGATCATATGTTCAAGAGTCTCCTGAATGTTTCGCCCACAAAGGATGCACGTGAAATCATCCCCAATATCATAATGTCTCCTCCTCAGCATGTCACGAGTGTTCAACCTGTCTTGCAGTAACAACCATCCAAATACTTTGATTTTCATTGTACAGTTTGACTTCCAAAGGAGCCTAAAAGAGGGATGAGTTGTTGCGTCACGGAAGAAGTTGTTATAATAATCTTTCGGTCTGTACTCGGTTGCACCCCAGATGTAGTGACAAACATCAGATATGGTCGTTGTTGGGTGTATGTGTGATGCAGCATGCTGGACATCTCGTACCTCATTAAGAGCACGAGCAGACAGCGGTGGGTGAAAGGTTCCATGCAAATTCTGCTGGCCCGTAAGTCACGATCATATGTCCTCATGCATAGCAAAAGAAAAGGCACGTGGGTGTGAAGATTGAAGCACATCATTGGACAACAAATCCTTCCAGAGCAGCGTGGTCGATCCGTCAACCACTTGGACGCGGGTGATCCCCCTGTAAATGGGCGTTAGTTTGAGAATGTCTTTCCACCAGAAAGACCCGATCGAATCCACCGCATGAGGCACCTGGTTAGCATATTGATTATCCCAAAGCATTGTAACCCATGGCACGAATAGTTTGTTATATAACTTGTGCAAAAACTTTAGCAGGAGGGCATCATTATGTATTTGAATGTTGATCACTCCCAGCCCGCCTTTACTCTTGGGCTTGCAAACTAGCTCCCAAGCAGCCAGCGAGTTGCATTTGTCTCCTTGATCAGTTTTCTTTTTCCAGAGGCATCTCCTTCGAATCTTGTATAGAATTACAATCAGTTTCGGAGGGAACTTGAGCGTGCACATGGCAAACACTAGGAGCGATGTGACAGATGCATTAAGCCAGGAAAGGCGGCCCCCATAAGACATCATGGCGATCGTGGCAGTGAGACAACGTTCCATTTTGCAAACCAGAGGCATGAATTCTTGGATGGTTGGTTTTGTAGTGCCAAGTGGAAGGCCCAGGTAGGTGAAGGGCATTGTACCTACATTGCATCCGAAGATAGTGGCTAAGCTTGAAGCTGAACTTACATCCATGTTGATTGGTATCAACGTTGATTTGTGGAAATTAATTTTGAGGCCGATCGAGGATGAATAGTCAGAAAGGATTTTTTTTGACACGTATAGCTTGTTGTGGGCAGGCAGGTAAGACGAGGAGTGTATCGTCCGCGTATTGGATCACTGGGTAGTCATTTTGTCCAAAGCAGAGGAAAGGCATGCTGATATCTCCATGTCTGAAAGCATCATTGATCGCGCATTGAAGTAGCTCGGCTGCAAGGACAAAAATGAGGGGGCAGAGAGGGTCACCTTGCCACACACCACACCGGCAAACAAATTGTTAGTCAGGGACTCCATTTAGTAGGACTGACGAATGACCCGAGGAGAAAAGGCACTTGATCCAAGAGATCCACTTGTCGTTGAAACCCATTTGCTGCATAATGCAAATCATTGGTTCGTGTGCAATAGTATCAAATGCCTTAGCGAAATCAAGTTTTAGAAGAACGATTGGCCGGCCTGAGCTTTGACATTGATGAAGATATTGGTATGCCCACACCAGACAATCCTTTATCGTGCGTCCTTTAATGAATCCATACTGGTTTCGGTGAACAAGGGCGATGATGACACGTTGAAGTCTATCAGCTAGCAGTTTGGTAATCAACTTGAGGCAGCAATTGAGTAGAGTAATGGGTCGGAAGTCATTTACAGTCTCTGGAGAGTTGATCTTAGGGATGAGAGTGATGAGACCGTCATTGATACTTGTCACGTCTAACGTACCGTCAAAGAGCTGGTCGCAAAGGGCATAGAATTCATGCCGAATAATGGGCCAGCAAGCCTTCAAGAACACCCCACTGAACCCGTCCGGGCCAGGTGCTCGGTCAGGCGGCATATCTTTGACCACATTGTCGATTTCCTCATGGGTAAAAGGAGTGGTGAGCTGGTCGAGGTTGGTTGCGCGGGGGATGATTGTTGGAAGGTCAAATTTCATGTCCGAAGGGGAGACAGTCCCGAGGCGATCTTTGTAGGTTTGAAACAAGAGGGCCTCTTTGGCAGGGTGATTGTCGACCAACGTGCCATCTTCAAGCTTGAAGGAGGCGATGTTGTTTTGACGATAACGTTCCGTGGCCAAAGCTTGAAAAAAAATTGGAGTTTTCATCTCCGAACTTGAACCAACGAATAGTACAGCGCTTCTTCCAATATAGTTTTTGATATTTCCGCAGTCTGAGCAAATGTGACTTTAGGATACGTCTGAAGTTCATTTCTGGAATTGAAAGGGTTCGTTTATTCTCCAGGTCATCTAAATCCGCAAGGACAGCGTTACAGTTCGTGATGGCCACAGAAAGACGAGAAATATTCTTACTCCAGATGTTGAGGGCGTGTCGAAGAGCTTTGAATTTGTGACAAAGAAGTGTAGCAGCGTTTGCGGTCCCAACTGGCGCTCCCAAACCTCCCTAACAATGTCCATAAACCCTGGCTGCAGGGTCCAGTAGGATTCAAAACGAAAGAGCTTTGATCGTAGTATTTTAGTCTCGATAGAGATAACGCAAGGGATGTAGTCCGAAACAGGCTTGCCAAGGGGTTTAACGAGCGTCTTAGGGTATACGTTGGTCCAGTGCAAAGATGTGAAGAACCAGTCAATCTGCTCAAGTAGAGTGTCAATCTGCATATTGCTCCAAGTATAGGTTCTTCCTTTCACCGGGAGCTCAATCAGTTGCAGCTTACGAATTATGTCGTTGAAAGTAATCATGTCATGAATGTTACCCCCAGGTTTATTACAATTGTCTGGTGCTCTCATGTAGTTAAAGTCGCCTAACAGTAACCAGTCTTGATTACTAGGTATTTGAATGTAATATAGCCATTGCGTGAAAACATCTCTGCCTGTACCCGTGCACGGCCCGTACACATTGACTAACGTCCAACACTGAGAAGATTGTGTGCTAACGAAATCGACAACTAGCGCATGCGGTTCACACAAAATAACGGAGCCAGAGAAAACTGAACTTTTCCAGATCGTTAGCAGCCCCCAAAGGCGCCACACGAAGGTACATAAGCAAAACGATCAAATTGTCTAGGACAGCAGGTTTTAATAAAAGCAAAAGTAACCTCAGGCATCTTAGTCTCCTGAATGCAAACAACAGCACACCCACTGGTGGAAATAGCATTATTCAGAGCTAATTGCTTCTTCTCAGAGTTGAGCCCACGGATATTCCACGAGAGCACATTCCAGCAGCTCAACATTGCGAAAGAGAAACCCCAAGATTAGGCCAAGTTGTGGGAGAGATCCTCTCCCTGGTCTTCCATATCAGTCAAAGTAGCCGAAGGTTCAGACACCACAGCAGGTTCAGCAAGCAGCGCTTCTTCAGAGAGTTCAGTAGTAGGTATAGCACACCTATTAACTCTAATAGATTGTAGTGTAGCTATAGGAGTTGGGAGTGGGATCTCACCAGTGGAGGAAGCAGCAGAAGCAGAAGTGCCAATAGACGGGATGACGCGAGGCTTAACTTTCGAATTGGTCTTGCGAATGTCAGAGATAGGAGGGACCCTGAACCCATCGTATTTGTTGGAGCGAAGACTGCGGCGCACTTCAGTTGTGGAGATAGGAGCAGCGGCTCTGGCCCTACGGGATCGCGGGCCAGTGGCTGCAGGAGGAGCCACAGCCTCAAAGATCACAGAGGATGCAGAAGCTGGAATATGCATAACTTGTTCTGTATCCATATTGGCGTCGTCAGTGTTAGGAAGCAAGGCAAGCTCAGTGGTGTTAGCCCTCGTATCAGGTTCAGATAACTCCTCGATGGTCACTGAAGAAGATTCCAAAGCAGGAGTAGAGCTAGATTGCTGTAAGAAGTTCATACCAGAAGAGTCCTGTGTGATCAAAACAGATAACCGAATCGGGTTTGTTCTTAAACCAAATCCCTCCCTCCAAGGCCCAAAGGTTGCAAGAATTGGACTAACAGCTTGGAAAATGAAGGTGTTGAGATTCAGGCGAGGGATTGGGTCATTCAAAAGCCTGGACAGGATCTCATCACCTTGAGCAGATAAACCAAACCTGATAGTATGATCAGAGATCTCCATTGAGATGGTAAGAGATTCAGAGCTAGCATTGTCAGTCAAATGCGAAGAAGGATCAGCCAGGATGAGAAGATCAGACTGATTCGAACTCGAACTATCAGATTGTGTGATGGAATCATTCCAAGCTTCAAGCGCGTTGTCAGTGATATTATTTTCAGGAACTAAGCCATGTTGCACTGTCAGACCTTGCGCCACAAGCCAGGCGTGATAGTTCACCAGATGTGGTGGCATTTTCAGGAGAGGAGGAGCAGCGGGTGCATCCCAAGTGCCCCAACCAGCATTTGCATTCACCTGCTGGGCTGCATTGTTGGCAGATGGAGGTGCACCATTTTGAACAAGCCAATTGTGAACTTGCTGTTGGTATAGCTGCTCTGCAGTTAACTCAGGGCCGAACAGCGGGTGCGGGTTGCCATCGGGGGGTGGCTGATCCTCAGGTGCGGCCGGGACATCGGGGAGAAGGCCATTCCAAATGTTATCGCTGGAGAATAGTGACTACGATCGTCTAAATTGTCAGCCAAGACCGCCAAGCTGCCATACCACAAAGCTCTTGGGGATGAGTCGCGGGCTAATTACTCTGGCTTTCAGAAGGATGAATCTGCGATCCTGACGAGGATTATACCAGGAGACTAATGAACCATATCCACCCAGGGCCTTAGTGATATAATAGTCAGATTGATAACCATACAGGAAGTCGCGCGATGGTTAAGAGCGGCATTGTGCGGAACAAAAGTAATCAACAGATCTTTGTCCTCAAGTTCAAGTGGAGTGTTCACGGCAGTATCTCTCATAAAGGAATCCACAAATCCAAAAATCCCAACTCCAAGGGGGTGATCACTGACCTCAGTAGTAAAGAGCTGTGATTCCTGAAGCAGAGCATTGATCTGGTTGCGGACGGAGGCGCAACGATGCAGGGGCATACGCACTGGCTTCAGCAATGGCCAAATACTCATGGCTGAGGGGGGCAATCGGTCCAACGACCATGCCACTACGCACTAGACGATCGGCCGGCCCAGGTTCAACAGCGAAGCCCGGCGGGAGGAAAGGCACTGGGTTCAGCGGGTAGTTCGCCATTGTTGTGGAGTGGAGCGGCGGAGAGGGCGATGGTGAAGAGATTGGATGCGACGGCAATGGCGCAAGTTGTAGCAGAGTATCAGACTGTGGTAATGGGACGGGGCGAGGTGAAGCCCGTTGGGTTCTCGAGGCGGAAGCTGAAGCGTGAATGGGGGCGGTGGGAAGCAAATTTGCCTTTACCACCCATTTCCATTTCTTTTGGAGAGCAGCTCTGCGACAAGATGACGCCATGTGGCCATAGAACCCACAGGCATTACATCGGACGGTTCTTGCAGCGGCTTTGGTCAAGCATTTGGTGGGAAAAGGATGGCCCAGAGATCTCGGGGGAATAATTGCAGTCTCCTTGTTTGACCCAGGCAAGGAGCGAGTGTCACGGCTGCTACGTTTTGTGCAATCCCCTGTTTGATGATCAGGGCCCGAGCAGTTAATGCAAATCAGGCAAGCTTGGCAAGCGATCCTGCAATGTCCCCATTGAAGGCATCTAGCACAGAGGGCGGCCCAATTAGTGGCAAGGGAATGAATGTCATCTGCGGAATAATCTGCTTGGGCTAAATCAGCCTTATGTTTAGCGCTAAGCATTGAGGGCCACATGTCATGGGGCGGGGCGTAGCGGAAAGCGGACTTGAGGAAACTTTGCGGGAGTGGTGGTATTGGGCACGCACGGGGCATTTGAATTGCCCAAAAGAAATACACTCAATAACTCTAGCGGCCTCAGACTCCGCCTGGGAAAGATAATGCTCCATTAATGCCAGGCGATCCGTTGGTAAGGCGCTAATGCCACCCTGCTGAGGTGGCGGTGAAAAAGACCCGAATTGAATTTGAGCTTGCTCATGGCGATCAACCAACAAAGAAGTGGAGGCCTCATGATCATGCAAATTGGAAAAGTCCCAATGCTTCATATTAACCAGGTTAAACTTGCTGAGTTCTTTGGCCGATGAAGAATCTGTTAACTGACCCTTACGTAGAAAATCCAGAGAAGCAGATAGGGCCACAGGACGACGATCATGGATCTCAACCAATTCTTGATCAGCACGCTAGTGAGAACAAGAAAATTGCTTCACAAAACGACCATTAAAAAGATGGAAGTGGCAAACAAAGTCTGGCCAAACACGATCCTTTAACCCATAAATGAAATGTCCCACCTTGTTGTTAGCCACAGAAAAGCGGAATGATCGGGGGGTAAGGGTAACAATATTGAAACCAGAGCAAAGTCCCCCAATGCAACATTGTAAGGCCAAACCAACCGAGTCATTCGTGAGTGGGAATGAAGCCGAAGAGAAGGAGACGACCAGAAAGAATTCCTTGGTGTCCCTAGAGGGGGAGAAGTGCACCGTAGAGCCAAACTTACGTCTCACCTAATCAGCCAAGGACAAACCAGGAGCAAAATCCCAATGGAGGAGGCCTTCCATGGTGGTGATAACTAGAGATCGCCATTGGTGGTGGGAAGCAGGTGGGAGAGAGGAGAGGTGGGAGAGGAGAGGAGAGGTGGGAGAGCCATTGTCGCGGCAACTTTTGACGAATTCCTTCAGTGTTCTTTTCAAAAATGTTATCGAACTCAAAAATCCAGAATGGCCTAGAAAAATGTGCACCATTCTTGACAGATGTCTCCACCCATTTCAAAAATGATGAAATTTTTTGAAGGGCATTTTGGGTTCATTGAGAATATTTTTAGTTGATCCTACTTTTTCAGAGGCATGCTAGGGTTTGATCAATCCTCTTCCAAGTTCAGTTGAGATTTAAACATGATGCAAACATGACTAGCTAGACTAGAGCATTACCAAAAGCTAGGTATGTGACAACTCGCCCCCACTAAACAAGAATCTCGTCCCGAGATTCAAGCGTAGGCTAAAAGGAAGAGGGGACTCGAATTATCACAATCTTCATGATCCAACTACCCTTCTCAAAGATGTTGATTATTGCATCACATTGATCTTGACGTATTTTCTTTCGAGATCTTCATCCAATATGATGACGACAGACAGAAACTCTACAGGAATCGATCTTCTCAAAGACCGAGCAGCTCAATATCAACTCATGGAGTGAGACATAAGAACACCTGCTGTGTTGAGACACAAACCACACATAGGGAGGGGTCGAGAGGAACAGATGACGGAAGTTCATTTCGGTAGGCAACAATTCCATGCTTGAGTAAGATGGTACATGAGTTCAAAATAGCTAGGAAATAATTGCCATGATTGCATAATGGGGCACCTTAGGGGAGGTGACTCATAGAATTATTCCCTTAAGTGGCAAAAAACAATTACATTTGATACAGAGATTATTGCCTCTTCCTACCAGGCTAAGGCAATCCACAAAAGATCAATTGAAGGATTTTTAAAGAAATGGCATACCCGGCTCGTAAAGGAAACTACGGTTATACAACAACTCGGCAAACAGAAGGCACATTCCAATTGATACCGAGGATATATCCTAGTGTCTGAGCGAGCTCTCAATATCTTGAGCATTTCCATATTCATCAGGGTTTTACCAACATGTGTGCCAAAGATCTTGGTGACACCTCATACTACCATGATGAATAATGAAGGAGAATGCATATGCAAAGGAAGATAACACTTTATCAGATTTCACCTTGCCTATGCCAAGGCAACGGAATCTGGATGATCGACCGAGAGACATTTAGCACTCCACTTCTAATGTTCTCCTTGATGTATTAGTTGCCACGGTTATGCTTAAAAGCATCATCGATGTGGTCATCAAGTAAAGGTCAGACTTCGGAAACACAAAGAATCCATAAGGAACAACTTCTAGAGTAAGTTGCACGGAATAATCATGGAGAAGATGGTCAAACTGCTTAGTCACGATACTACAATAATAGATCTTCTGGCTAGGTGTGTCCACTTTACCAGAACCCAAATTATAGTTCTTGGGAGAAGTTCCAACCATCATATCTGCCTAAGATTTCAGATCTTGTTGGTGTCAGGACATTTCAGACTCACCATGTGTGAAGAGGAAGGCTTGCAACACAAATTGACGAGATGGCGTTGCGAGATTCTCAATAAATGAACTATGGTAGCAGCTCCAAAACATGAGCTGGATTGCAAGACACATGTGAGCATGTTGTGCAAGACAAGCATGGACACAAGAAATCTTACAACAAAACACTACCGAGCTCGAGTTGGGAACCATCATCGAGGATATCAAAGTCTCCATGCGGAAGTCTAACGTATTAACCTTAGAATAGACTCCTTTATCTTGAATAAATCAATCAATAGCTTGGTGTGCTAGGAAACTCATATAGAATGGAGGCGGCCAACCTAGCAAACCATAGAGTACTTAGCACATGCGTGACTAACTTGAGACGATTTGAGGGGAAACAAAACAAACCTTTCTGAAATTCACGACAGCAACTTGCATCAGATACACATGAAATAGAGAAAGTCACTTATCTCATCAAAACATATGCTTCATGAATAGAACACGAAAAAAATGCTTACAAAAGTTTCCAACTCTAGCTTAATGTTCAACATGAATCATGCAGGAGATAAAATGCTGTTGATGGGCTCAACAACAAGTCATCGGGATTTCCATATAGATGGAATTCCATAATTATGTGAACAAAGTGATAGCATTGGTCAGACCAAAGGATATAATGGTGTATGCTCGAGTAAACAACTACGAGCAAAACAACATTACAACAATCAATGGTGCTGATTTTGATTTGACAATAGCCCACACTTAATCAAAGTGTTGATAGGACAATAGATCCAACAACTGATCATGAGGACCAATCGATGAAGATATCATATTCTTCAACACACACACACACACACACACACAGAGAGAGAGAGAGAGAGAGAGAGAGAGAGAGATGTCCCTCGGGAATGAACTAAGTTAGACGAAGCTTTTGTCCTCCAACTCTCTAAGTTGTTGTTTAGCTTAACCAACTAACTCAGGCATGACCAACACAGATTCTTGGAGAATGGGTGGTTTATAAGAAAACCAACTTGATCATGGGCTCAACATAACGGTCAGAGAACAACCTAGTGATATTTCTGGGAAGATATCCAGAAAATCGCGAACCACCGACATGTTATGAACCTCGAGAACAATCTTGCCTTTCAGGGCAAGATAGCATGATCAAAAGAATGAGGGGTTGACACAATCCTAATTCATTGATCGAAGAGTGCACTAGAAATAGGGATGGGATAGCACGATCAATCTTAGAACGATAATTTAATAACCAACACACTAAGAATAAAATTATTGTCCATTAACTACCAAGCAACAGTGTTGCTAGGACTATTGATTTCACACATCACAGTCCACTTGTCGGCATTCTGGCTTCAACAACGCAGGACCGAGAAATGAATGATGATGGTAAGAAGTATCACTACATGAGGAATTCACAAGATGACGTGCAATTCCAATGATATTCCTGTCAAAAGAGGGTAATACTCCAGGGTAGAACAGAACAGAAGATGAATAGGCATTTTCATTTGCGGAATACAACTACTTTGACGCAATCCAAGAAATCGATGAGGTGCTAGAGTTTGTTTCTCCTAGTCACTCTAGAATAGAATGGCTTGACGGACCACAAGAATAAAAGACATCAATGAACACGAATGCACAACTACTCGTGACTATCAACTGATAGATGAAGGTAAAAATACAACTACAAAGGGAACAACTCAAAGGAACACATGATTTTCTGAGTGTGAATGCATGGATTAGCATGTCGAACAAGTTCAACATATTTCTTCCGGATAACCCATGCAGAAAGGTAGGACCGGTAGAGTCACAAACATAATGGAGAACTCATCAGGAACACTCTTGTTGTGATCTTTTGGTTCAAAAGAACTTCTGCCGAGGATGGTTCATGGTATTGGAAGAACGATAGACCATGGACCTCAAAGACTATCACAAGGTTACTAATATCCTAAAGGAACGAGCAACACTGTCAACAGGAATGAGCGGAATGAATCATGGGTTCAAGAACCTAGAAGTAGAATACCTACTAACTGAATAACATCATGAGATACTCTCGAGAATGGTGGCCAGAATGTCCACACTGGAAACACAAAGCATGGCTACATTACTGGGGGGTTATCTATGATGTCCTAGTTTCCTGATAATTTCAACAATTATGTCGAGACAACGGAGTACCTCAACTCAACGATTAGTGTGGTTAATCTGGCCTAAAAGGACATCGGGAACAGGGAGGAAAGATTTGTGAATGCATCAGATTATTTAGAAACTCAGGTTGGCATTACGGGAACGGGGTCCCAGACTTGCCTCGCTCATGCCCACGGCGTGGCTCCACCCTGGCTCGCACGCCCGTCTTTGTCAGCCGGCACTCAAGACCCTCGCGAGGGGCCAAGCCTCACGAGGCGAACGACACAAGGCCTCCTCAGGAGCGGCCTCACCAGGCAGGATCGCGAGGGGGAGGAGAGATCAAGGCAAGGGGTACCTCGTGAGGTTCCCGTGACGCAAGCCATGACGACCAAGGCCAGGCAGGCGCCAAGCGGGCGCCAGCGCGTAGTGTCCTCGTTTCCCCTTTGGTGCTAAGGGGGTAAGCGCAGGAGCGGAGTACTGAGGCATCAGGCAAAGGTTTCCATATTGCTGCAACAAGACCAAGACCAGCAGGACGGCAGGACGAAGGTCATTGTGGAGCCCAAGACGGTGTCACCACTCAAAGGTTTTGACAAAGCGAAGACCACCTTTAGTCGTGATAGCTTGTACTAGTTGTCGCTTTCAAATTGGTTGTTGTTGGATCACTTCCCGCCAATATTTGGGAGAGGACCAGGCCTCTATAAATAGGACTAGACACCACAAAGAGAAGGCGCATCGAACAAACTCGCCATCCTCGCACCCACCAAGCACAAGAACACTTTCTCCTCAGGAGGTTGTTCTTCCCTTGTACTGTTCATCATCAGCCCAAGAGGCAATCAACCACCACCACACTGGAGTAGGGTATTACACCACAACGGTGGCCCGAACTAGTATAAATCTTGTATTTCTTGTGTTGTGAGGTCATCGAGCCAAGCTTAGAGATCGCGGCGAGGCTGAGGGCAAGATTCGGTAGGGGGAAATCTTCGTGCGCACCCCAGTGTTCAAACCTCAAGGGTTTTTCTGGAACCCTAAATCCGACATTTGGCGCACCATGTAGGGGGTGCGGTGAAGTCTTCCTTTTGCTGATCCGCGGCCCCATCACCCGTCGCATCCATGTTCGACGCCCACCGAGCCGCGCTGAGCGCCAGGCGCTCGCCGCCGCGCGCCGCCCTGTGACGGTCGTCATTGCCGGTGGGCTCTCCCGTCGTTCTCCGTCGCGAACACGGCTACCGGCTGGGGAACGAGCAGAAGCATCCTTGCTGCACCCTCGATGCGGTGGGATCGCCGCATCGCCAATTCGCCGCCACCCTACCGCTAGTCGTCAGATGCTTGTCGCGCCCACGGACGCACAGGCCGCAATGCTTATGGCGCCATGAAGTTCCGTGTTACCGCACGCCGATTTAATTTCACGAGGAATGGCTCGCCGCATCATCGATCTCGACAGCCACAAGGGGCTCTCCAACGCCATCCCTCTCGCCGCTCCGCCCGCTAGGTACAAAGCGACATGGCCTGCGGAGTGCCTCCACCACCTCGCCCCCAAGACGCACCCTGGCGCCATGGCGCTGCCCTTTGGCATGACCCATCGCTGTCCGCCGCTGCCAAAAGAGGGAAGTTGTCAAGAAATCTCGGCTCAAGAAGGCGCTTCCGTGCTCCTCGTGACCGCAAGAATAAGACCACAGATTGCCCACGGCAGCGTTCGCAGGTACCATCAGAGCAAGCTCTGGTACGCTAGAAGGCCCCGGTGACTACAAAGAAGTCTGCCGCACTTCACCCTCGAGTCACGCGAGGCCGCATGGCCGGGTAAGTTCAAGACGGACTCGACCGCTATGACGGCACCCCGACCTCGCTGAAAGTTCTTGTAGCCTCACGAGCTGAGCATCGAGGCGCCAAACGGCTTTAGAAAGACATGGCGAATTGGTTTCCCATGGCACTCAAGGACGGTGCCCGCCGTGGCTCCCAACCTGCCTCCCGCCTCAATCTCCTCCTCTGGACGGAATGCTATAGCCGCGCCATCGCCTAACTTAGGGTACTCACATCGCTCTACCGCGGGTGACATTACGCCATCAGCAGAGCCCGGGAGACCCTCGCAAATACATCCAAGGCTTCAACAGCGCCCGCCTCAAGATAACCAAGGTGACGGACGAGGCCATCATCTCAGTGTTCTCTGATGGCGTCCGTGACGTCAAAATGAAGGAGGAGCTCGCCATCCATGAGGAGTTGTGCACATCCCTAGAGTTGTTCAACCTGGCGACCAAGTGCGCAAGAGCTGAAGAGGGACGCCTCTCCCTCCTCGAGCTCCCAGCTGCCAACCCGAATGAAAAGAAGACCAAGGCCAAGGACATGAAGCACAAGGGAGTGGTCGTGGTCATGGCAGTAACTGCATATCAAGCGCGGGCAGGACCAAGGTCGCCCAAGGGCAAAAAACTGCTTCGCGCTTACTACATCCTCCACTCCCACAACACTAACGATTGCCAGGAGCTTAGGGCCGTTCGAGAAGGACGCTTTGGTCGACGCCCCGAGCGCAACGACCGGGGCTATGGTCGAGGAGGAGGACGTGGCGGAGGACAATGAGACGACCGTGGCCCTCGCCAGGAGTGGCGTGACCGACCTCATGAGAATCGCGGCAGACCAGCTCGCGAGGACGCCTCGAGGGATCAGCTCTCGTGAGGATCGGCCCTGTGGTAACGCAGCCTTCCTCCACTACCGCCGCCAAGAAGGAATGACGACCATCATCGTGGATGAGGGGCTGGGGCTTCAGAGCCAAGGTTATCGCAGCATCTTGGGCCGGGCTCAGCCCACCTTCTCAACAGATCTTCAAGCCGTTTGCTCGCGAGGTGAATACAAATTGCCGGTGTCAAACCGCGGATCTCTAGGGGGTCCCTAATCGCAAGGCCTAGGCGATGGTAACAGGGACAAGGGACACGATATGTTTTTACTTAGGTTCGCCCTCTCGATGGAGGTAAAACCCTACTGCTTGCTTGATTAATATTGATGATATGGGTAGTACAAGAGTGGATCTACCATTTAGATCGAGAGGCTAAACCCCAGAAGCTAGCCTATGGTATGATTGTTGTTCGTCCCTATGGACTAAAACCTCCCGGCTATATAGGCACCAAGAAGGTTAGGGTTACACAGAGTCGGGTTACAATGGTAGAGATCTGATATCCAGATCGCCAAGCTTGCCTTCCACGCCGAGGAAAGTCCCATCCTGACACGGGACGTAAGTCTTCAATCCTCAGATCTTCATAGTCCAGAGTCCGCCAAGGTGATAGTTCGCTATCCTGACACCCCTAATCCGACTCTCAAGAAATTTCCGAACCAGCTTCAATGGCGGCGAGTCCAAATACAGATTGTCTTCGCATTGCAAGGTGGGTTCTTCTCCAAACTCGTGTACCGCTGAATAGCGCCCGCTTCAGAATATTGCGCCCTTGGCCCCACGCCCAATAATGGCCATCTTCCACGTTGAATGAATGCTAAAAGCCGTAGGTATTTTTACATTTACCCCCTAGCTGCGCAAATGAGCCGCCTATAAAGGAGACGAGGATCTAGATCCGAATCACACCATCCTCCTTCATGCGAAGCATTCATCGAGTGCATCCGTAAATCCATTCCATCATGGAGCAGTCGACGCGGCTCCTCCTTCGCCTCCCAAATTTCAGCCAGAGATTGGGAGAGATGTCTGCCCAAGACAAATGAAAGTTAGTGACCGAGGAGTCCCGGACTAGGGT